>JADKXX010011218.1:0-31576 GCA_017310255.1 Butorides virescens | reverse complement strand
CGCCGCCCGGCCCCGCGGCCCCCCCCGGCCGGCAGCAGCCCGGCCCCGCCAGCAGCCCGGCTCCCGTCTCCCCGCACCGGCATCGGCCTTGCGTCCTCCGCAACCGGCGGGCGGCGGCGGCGGGAGGGGAGCACCGGCGCGGCGCCGGAGCCCCGCCGGCCTGGGGAGGGGGGGGTCAGGGGAGGTCAGGGCCTTGCGGCTGCACCCTGAGTGAGGGGAGGGCAGCGCCGCGGGGCACCGGGAAGCTGGGCCTGGAGTTCCCCCGCATGACCTTTTTAAAAAAAAAAAAAAAAAAAAAAAAAAAAAAAAAAAGGGGGCATGTGTGGAAAAGGGAGCTGAGAACCCCCCCGCCCCGCGTCTCATCCCTGCCCTGGAACGGGGGCGGCGCGGGGAAGTCGAACTCCCGGGCGGCGGAGCGGGATTTCTGCTTAGTCAAGGTGCGGTGCTGCAGCCGCTCCGCCGGCCGCCGAGGGGAAGGGAAGGGAAGGGAGGCTTTGCGGTGGCACCCGGCTCTCCTGGAGGGCGGCCGGTGTGGCGGGAGGGGTCGGATCCTGGCACGGTATCGTCGTGAGCAGAACTGGCATCCTTTCGGGGGGGGGTTTAAGCAATTACATATGCTGGCCTCCACTGGTGTGAACTGGGAGAGTCACAGAGCCTTTATTTCTGTTGCTCCCTTTTAAGGCGTGCGAAGTGTCCCTCAGAATCAGAATTGACGTAGCCTGAGTGCTAAATGTCGGGTTTGAGTCAAAATTCTCTGAATTGCTGTTTGTTAAGTCTTAGGATCCCCCCTCTAGACTGAAGCTTCGCAGGCTGTGTTAGGTGAAGCGTTTCAGGGCGATGTACTTGAGCTGCTCGTGATCCTGGGTTTCAGGCTTTTAAAACAGTTGAGGGGTACACCATTTTTTTAAGGTTTTTATTATACTTTGCTCCCTTGCGAGAGCCAGGTCAAGGCAGCAAGCGGAGGAAGCAGAGCTTATGCCGGGGCTAAAACTTGTGCCCTGGTGTGGGATGGGGATGCAGAACTGCCCAGCCACGGAAGGAGCAGGGATTGAGGAGCTCCACGTAGGCTGCGAGGGTGGTTAATGGCTCCGCTTCGCAGGAGGATGAGGTGGGAGAGTGAGGATGAGGGGCTGAGGGCTGTTCCCATCGCGGGACGTGGTGGGTGGGTGGGTGGGCAGACCTCTGGCTGGCCCAGGGAGGGGGACGGGGTCTGCACCCAGGGCTGCAGCCGAGCACCCAGAGCTAGAAGCGATCTCCCAGTTAGTTAATGGGGATGCACCCGCAGAGTGGATTGTTCTTCCTCATCCCCTCCTCCTCCCCATAGTTAATTTAGACCCTTTTCTGAGGTTTTCATTGGTGCTTCTGTTGGGGTTAGAGCTGAGGTCGTATGCATCTGCATTTGCTTTGAGTCTCAAGACTTGGAATGCTTAATATAATGCTTCTCACTTGTAACTGGAATTATTCTTAAAGCTCCACAGAAGGGCAAAATTTTTTTTGCTAATTTATGAGTGAGAAATCCAAGGGCACTTCTTCACCTTTGAATTTTAGTAGAGTTTTCTTTGAAAGGTGGCAACAACGCTTATTTTGTCCTGTGAACCGTTTTTTTAATGGCTCCTCACTTTTAATAAGATCGTGTATAAAGCATGGGCAGCCCTGATGGCTGGGAAGTGCTCTAGTGTGCCATGTTTGTAGGGGTTTTATCTATTACATTAAAATTTCAGAGTATCTCTAATGGCTTACACTCTTCAGTTTAAGCTGTCCTGCATTTTTGTTTCCGAATTCTGCAATTTGAATGTTGAAGAGAATTGGAGAGCCCAGCTGAACATTATTTTTAAGAGCTGTGCTTGGTCATTGAAAATGTGGAGTCCAAGATACCACACTTACTCTATGTTTCTGTTGGACTTCTGAAAGTTAAGGTAGTTTCAAAAATGGCTTCTTGGTGCCATAAAATCTTTGTATCTTCAGTTCTGTTACAGAGATTATAGAAATGGGTTACGTGTAACTGTATCGTAAATGTTTTCAGGAAAACCACGCTCCTGCTTGACGTGGAGGGGGGTTGAAAATGGCGCAGCTGTTTCCACTATTTCCTAGAAAGGTTTTCTTAGTAGGCAAAATGCTTCGTGGGGTCAGGGAAATAAAAAAGCTTTACTGCTGAAACTTTAGCTGTGTCTTGTACCCAGCGGAAGTCTCTGAAATGTAAAGCTGTCAAATCGGGAAGGGATTTAAATGCGGAGGCATTTCTCGCTAGCTCTCACCAAAAGCAAGTGGCACGAATGTCAGGTATTTTTATCCACGCGTACGCGCTTTTTGGTGTGGGGGGGTGATCTTTATATATGTCTGTGTACCTCTGACTGCAGTGAAGCAAGTTTGTAATCTTACAAACCTACTCGTCATGCACCAGAGGAGCATCTGATTTCACATTTTAACAATTCCTCTGTTAGATTATAGTTCGGGTGTTTGCCTTGAAGCGAGGAAATAAGTAGGAGAGAGTTACTCTTTGCCATGTTTGATATCCATCCAGAAAATACATATCCTGGCATACGACCTGAGTAGTTTATTTAAAGGAATACTTAAAGCAGGCAGGAGCACGGAAGGTAACAGTCTCTCAAGTAAGCTGAAAAAAAATCCAGCCAAGTCAATGCCTACTTACACCGCTTCCTAGTGGTTCTAATTAGGAGCTTAACGCCCGTAATCTCGGGATAGAGCCGCCATCGTTGCGCAGCGGTGACGGTTTGCTGTCGGCCTGGTGGAGAAGGAGTTTCCGTGAGTCGTTGTCGGGTTTTGCTGGGTGAATGAGGATTTTCTTATTTTTTGCGGGCGGGGGCAGGCGCGGGTCTGAGCCCTCCTCTCTCCCCAGCCAACCTTCCTGGTGGAACTGTCCAGAGTGCTGGCAAACCCCGGCAACAGCCAAGTTGCCCGTGTGGCGGCCGGCTTGCAGATCAAGAACTCCCTGACATCCAAGGACCCCGACATCAAGGCCCAGTACCAACAGAGATGGCTCGCCATCGACGCCAACGCCCGCAGGGAAGTCAAGAACTACGTAAGTTTTGTGACTTTTGGTTCTCCGCCTGTTGTTTTCTCACGGGGTGGGCGAGCGATGAATGTCTCCATCCTTTTCCACCTGAGGACTCTTCTCTTGGCTGGCTGCTCCCTTTCACGAGACAAGCAACGTCGCCTGCGCTTGCTTGGGTGCTTTGCTGCTTGTAGCATATTTAATCAGTAGAATTATTAGGGTAAAAGACCAAACAGGTATGAGGCTGCTGCTTTACAACTCACACCTGTAAATATTTCTACAAGGAGCCTCTGAATAGTCTCGTGTGATGGCGGGAGCTCATGGGCACAGCTTCCCCGCTGGGCAATTGCAACTGGGTTTGTGTTTGCTCTTTCTTACCCTTGAACAGCTTCCTCAACTGTTCTACAGTCCACATCAACATCTTTGAAGTGCACTCTGTCTGAACACACATGTTTACGCAAGGCCTAGCCAATTTTTAAGAGTAGAATATAGTCAAAAATTCCCAAGTTCCAAACAGGAAATTATGTTCTTAAATTTTGACACGGTGAATTTGCCTGAGGACTCCTTTGTTCTTTGATAGTTCATGTTCAGGACTTGCAGTGACAGAACTGGTGGCTCAGTGGTGTTTGGCTAATGGGAACAAAAGTGTACGTCGATGTACGCAGCATGTTGTACTCGCTACGTGTTGGCCCTAAACTTTACATAAAGTTTTTGTGTTAATAGGATCCGTATAGAGCAGAATAAGGTTGGGCGAGTGATGATGATACAACTTCAGTCTGTTATTTACATTGATGGTAGCCTGTGAGGAGCTTACACTGGTCACAGGAGCTGCCATACTGTTGTGTACTGCAGCTGACAAAAGCAGTTTATTACTGTTCTCTGTCAGGTACCGTTAGAAACACGGTATTTGTTAAGTGGATATATGGAAAATGAAGACATATAACTGGAAATGCTGAAACAAATGCACTCCCCTTCATTTTTTAAGAAACAGTTACTGAAGTATATGAAAAAAATCATTCTGATTGACTGCAATTAAAACAAAAGAAAATTATTCAGTCCTATTCAGATTATCTTGGCACGAACAGTCTGGTATTTGGGGGGGGATTTTTAATCCACAATTTTGTTTAGCTTTCGCAATTTTGCTTTATAATACAAGCCGGGAGGAATTGTTCAGTGAGTCATTGCTGTGCGTTACGGCGCGTAGCATTGTGCATGGGATTTAAAGGATGTGGTAGAAATACGTGTAACCACACAGCCGTGTCTCGCTTCCTGAAAGGGGCGGCCATTGCCACGCTCATCTCAACCATTACTTGTCCATGGTCGTGGCCTCATTTGCAGCGGGAGAAAGCAGAACAAGCAAACTGTTTTCTTGAGGAAGGGGTGTGTTTGGAATAACATCAAGCGAAGACTTCGGTGGCAAGCCAGTACCCGGCTCTCTTTGGTTGCTGACATCAAACCATCGCCGGCTGATCTCTCCCGCAGGTTTTGCAGACGTTGGGTACAGAAACGTACAGGCCCAGCTCAGCCTCTCAGTGCGTGGCCGGCATCGCGTGCGCAGAGATCCCCATGAACCAGTGGCCCGAGCTCATTCCCCAGTTGGTAGCGAACGTTACGAATCAGCACAGTACGGAGCACATGAAAGAGTCGACGTTGGAGGCCATTGGATACATCTGTCAGGATATCGTGAGTGTATTTTAAGTATTATTTTAAGTATTGTTGTGAGTAGATTTTAAGTGCTGGCCTAGCCTCTCCCCTTGTTCTCTGCCAGCCTTCCCTTTCTCACGCCTCTGTATCCAGTGGGCTGTAATGCTTCCTTGTGGCTGTCCTTTAATACTTGTCCGGGGGATGTCTGTGTGTGGACAGAGTGATGGGCAGTAGACACACAAGGATGGTGTCTGAAAGGACTGACCTGCTTTTGCAGCACAAATCCAGGTCATCTTTTGTGAGGTGCAGGTTTAAGTCTATATGTTGCTGCGTTATAAAACTTCATCTGAATGTCCAGTTGTGTAAAATGTTACAGATGAGTGATAAGTGTTTGATTCCTTTCTGCACGGGGGAAACCTGACAACTACCCTCATCTTGCCTGAAGAGTCCCTTTATTCTTAATTTACAAATTTTTTGATGCATGGGCAAGACTGTTTAGCTCTTTGAGGCACCTTCTACAAAAGGTCTCATGGTTTTATCACCGTAGTTTGCGGTATCGCGATGTGTTATGTCAAGTAGCTGATGTGAATTGCTTGCAAAAGCCCTGTGTGCTGTCTGACCTACCGCTGAAAACCAAAACGAGCTCCTGCTTTTTTGGTGCCCCCGATATGCCTTGGAGAATGCACGTGTGGGATATCACTGGTGGGGCCTCAGTATGGTGAGGTAGAAAGAGAAATCTTGTTTGGTGCTTTTATCAGGCTGCAGGGGACTGGTTTCAGTGGGGGGAGGTTGGTTGTTTCATGGAGGGTCAGTGAAATACAAGAGCAAACCTACAGCTGTATGAGGGAAGTGCTCCGGGACAAGTGTTGCATGTTACAAGTCCATGCAAGACGTGTGTGTGTGTGTGTTCGCTGCTTCTTTCGGTGGCGTGTATCGTTGGCCTCTGGGTTTTTGGATGCCCTTGCTTGCTTGTTGGGTATTTTGTAACCAAGATCCCTCTCAGAGTTTTGTAGTTTGTTGGTCACGTTGTGACGCAGTTTGTGACCGTAGTTTGGGAATCTACTGCTGGATAAATTCTGATGTTAACAATTAATACAGTTATTTGGGGGTCTTGCCGTCTTTAAATGTGCCACGAAGTAAAATTAATCTTTAGTCGATGTTCACAGCTTTATTCTTTAAGCCTTGAGTGCTAACAGTTGCCTGTCCTTGCTGCTGGTCCAGGCAATATATTTTTGCCCTGCGTCTAAAAAAGATGGGCAGCTTTACCAATAAAACTGCAACTGCTGGCATAGACCTCTGCCCAGTATATGAAGAAATTGGAAAACAGTCAGTGGTTTTTCACTTGCTAATTGAATGAAGTCAAGTAGTCTGAAGCTTGTTGACCTATTATTTGAAACAGTCGAGTTAATTTGGCATTTATGACTTGAATATCTGCAGTATTTCTGCTCAGTTCAGTCTTCTCTTTCCTGTCCAGAAGCTGTAAAGACATAATGGTGTATGAATTCCTTGACCTTGCATTCTGGTCTTCCCATGGAACAAAGGGCTTCTTGGCCTTAATGTCTTAAGCCTTCTGCTTGATGATTTCAAGATCCAACTTTGAGGTTAGTTGAAAAATACAGAGAAGTTTGTTCCGCTGGCAAATAACGTTATCAACACTTCCTTTAGGATCCAGAGCAACTTCAGGACAAATCCAATGAGATCCTGACAGCCATCATCCAGGGAATGAGAAAGGAAGAGCCCAGCAACAATGTGAAGCTAGCAGCTACTAATGCACTCCTGAACTCTTTGGAATTCACCAAAGCAAACTTTGACAAAGAGGTGAGGGCGGGTAACGATTCTTGGCCTAAAATGCAAGGGCTGAATCCACGGTCTATGACGAGAAATCATGCACCACGCTGAATTTTGATGCATAATTCTATTGCAACTGAGACTTGGATTCATTTCTGTAAATCTGGTATGTTCTTATTGTAATGCAGAAATACTGTGGGAGTCTTTAGAGGTTCATCAATGGAAAGGAAGCATCGTTGACTCTTTTTGGATAAATTTGAACTGACCTTAGAGTTTAGCCTATTAGATGCTCTGCTTCCTAATCAAACTCTACTCTATAATGCTGCTGTAAGAGTACCAGCTTGGATCAGCACTTTCTTTCAAGTGATGTGGCAGCAATCCAGATGTAACTTTGCCTCTGAAAATTGTTGGGGGAGGAAGGCCTGTAAGAGCCTTCAGAATAGGGGCCTCAGAACAAGAGTCTGTGCAGAACAGACGCATCTATTGGTTTTCCTTTTCCTTCTCGGATTAAGTCTCTCTTCTAGGTCTCTACCAGGGAGAGTACAGGGAAGATGGAATTAATATTGAACCTTCAGCTTAGAAGGTTTTTTAATGAAAACTTTCCCTAACTACTCAGTGGATGTCGATGGGGATCAACTAGAGTCTGCCAGAATTTGAGCTGGGAGGTGCATGATCCATTTGGACCATATTTCTGTTGGGCTTCAGTACTGTAAATAGCCTGGGCATCAGTCTGGTCCTTCCTACTAAAATGCAAGTATCCAGGTACTGCCCATCGAGAAATTTGTGTCCTGAGTTTTGAGGTTTCTTGAAGCAATTGCTGAAATAGTTCAGGAAACAGCAGGGTTTTTTATTTCTCCCCCACCTGAAGAGCTCTGGTGTCTTTAGTTCTGCTGCATCTTTCTATTTTGGGCAACCCGTTAACCACTTTTTAAAATGGAAGCCTGGGATTCCTGTTTTGGGGAAGAAATAATGATTTAAAATACTGCAGTGATAGTGACCTGTACTGTTCCTCGATCTTCAGAAGGGCTCCGTGAGTGATTGTGCTAGTCCAGACTCAAAATACAGCCTCCATAGGAAAGCTTGCAAAGACTTCAGTGCTTTTATAAGGCAGTTCTAACGTTCTTTTATTTCTCCTTCTAGTCTGAAAGGCACTTTATTATGCAAGTAGTCTGTGAAGCAACGCAGTGTCCAGATACAAGGGTGAGTGAAATTAAATGCTTGATTCATCCCTGCACCTTTCTGGGGAAGCTGGCCAGAACCTCAGGCATGAACAGTTTTGAAAAGTGCTATGTGAAATAAACAGTGTTGTGGTAAATGATTGGTGCACGTGTTAACACTCAAACAAGATGAGCTTTATACTTAAAGTTAGAAGTAGTGAACTACTAGGAGGATTTACGTTGCTTGTTGTGAAAGACCTTACTAGGTACGAGTAAACTACATCAGCAGCAAGGCTGGGTTATTCATCGGTGGTAGGCTACGACTGTTCTTGGATTTCAAAGCACTCGGAAAGGTCACATCTTTGATCAGTTTTCTACTCTGACAGGTACGAGTGGCTGCCTTACAGAATTTGGTGAAGATAATGTCCCTTTATTATCAGTATATGGAGACATACATGGGTCCTGCGCTTTTTGCTGTGAGTACTCGGGTTTCTCATAGACAGTTGCCTGATCTTCCTGTATGCCTTTGTCCTAATCCAAGAGGAAAAGTTTTCCTATGTTCCCGATTTGGTTTTCTTTTCATTGGCTGTGAATCCCTCCCTCTCCTACCAAAATCCGTGAAATCAGCATCAGATGTTTCAGACTTGAGACTCCAAAAGTCAGGACAATGCAGATTGCTTGACTTGCTCTGCAGTCCTCCCGAGGTGCTGATAGCTGATAAACTTCTAAATGACGAGATTGTCTTCAAGAACAGTGACTCTAATGTGGCATCTGATTTCAGACAATCTCGAATCTCATACCAGTTGGCCAAAATTTGGGGCACGCATTTCAGGAGAAATAACTTGCTAAAACGTCCTTCTCTCCCCTCCTTTCTTTCATGTTTCTAAAGATAACTATTGAAGCAATGAAAAGCGACATAGACGAGGTGGCTCTGCAGGGGATAGAGTTCTGGTCAAATGTCTGCGATGAGGAGATGGACCTGGCTATAGAGGCGTCTGAGGTGAGCTCGCAAACGACCGCCGAAAGGCAGCGAATGCCCATGATCGTGTTTGGGAACTCGTGGCTTTGAACCATGTCTGAAGGTTCCCCTGTTCTCCCAAGTGGAGCAGTGTAGGAGAGCCCCTTGTGCGGCGGTCCTGGGTCCATGACAAGACATCGCGCTCCGGGGCTGCATGAAGCCCGTGAGGCCGGTTGGCTCTGCGGGTGTTACGTGTACTGCAGACATCAGCGTGGTGTTGTGGTACCCAGCTGAGTTTTTAGCTGCTAGTCTGGGTGCTAGGAGCTGTCTTAGCCAGGGCTCAGCTATGATTTATTTATTCGGCCGTTCGAGGTAAATGTGAAGCTTGCACAGGGGCCGCCATTTGGAATTCTCTTTAATAACTCTTTGGGTTATTTTCCAGGCTCTGTAGCCTAATGTGAAGTTCTCAGTGTAGCTTGACTATAACCCCTCCTGCTTACCAGAGTAGATGAGGATGAACTGCCTTTTTAAGCGAGCAAAATGGTTTTAATGCCAGCCTGGCTGGGAATTGAAACTACTTGAGGTAAAGATTGTCTGACAGGTTTGATGGGAACACGTGGTGACATAGAAATGCTAGTTTTCGGCAAATGGTACGTGACAGCTACCTGATCTCTTTTTAGCATTTCAGTCAACTCAAGCTACTCCTGTAAGGTTAACCTAAATGTGCATTAAGCATGTATACTAGGCACGGTACAGTACCAGAAAATTCTCAGTATCGTGAAGATTTGTGAGCTCTTCCTTCATTAAGGCAGCATCTTGAATTGTGAGATACATGTACCGCGTTGACGGGAGAGCGTTTCTTGGCTTCCCTGCTGTCTTGGAGGCCTAGTGGACCCTGTTACTCTGACATGTGAGATTTTGGGGTCTCTTACAGGCGTGAATGACTTAGTCCTACCCCGCTGCGCCTAAAGATTGATCACATTCTACCTAATACATTATTTATGAGTTAAGTATAAAATTATGGGATGAAATAAAAGTGATCATTATCCCTTACAATGGAAGGGGCTGGAGATGAATTTGGGGTATTGTTCTGCATGCAGATGCTGTTTGCATAAATTAGCTGTAGAGATCAATAATAGCTTAAACTTTGAAGGGCTCTAGATGAATCATATCCATCTTTAAAAGAAGCTAAATATATATTTATGTTGAATGCCCAAAAAAAGCAAGGATAGCAAGGATAAAAGGACAGTCAGCAGCGTGTAAGTTTAGTTTCTATGCTGAAGACCTTTTGCTGCTGCTCCGTGGGGTCACTTGTTAATTATATATAACTGCAAACTGAAAATATTTATGTTTGTACCATGTGAGAAGGGGTTCTGTACGTGAATGGAATGGCAAATTGAACTTATTGAATATTTAACTGGGCTTGGTGCAAGGTGTCCTTGAGGTTCCTCTGCGTTACGGTAACTTAAAGTTTGTGTTGGAAAGGAGAGGAAAGTGTGCAAAAGAGTTCATCGTTCAGACCTCATGCCTATATAGCCACTGAGAATCATTTTGTAACCTTTTTTTCCAGGCAGCAGAGCAAGGAAGGCCTCCAGAGCACACTAGCAAATTTTATGCGAAGGGAGCACTACAGTATTTGGTCCCAATTCTAACACAAACATTAACAAAACAGGTGAGTTGCAAAATCCCTGCTGCATGTCAAAAAAAAAAAAAAAAAACCAAACACTGTACCGTGCTTGCTTACAAGTTCTGGGACGGCGATGCTACTGTGGCCTGGAGGAGCAAGCTGGCAGTGGTGGTCGTCGCTCCCTTGCGTAGGTGACTTCTTGATGTGCTTGGTCCCGAAGGTGCTTTGGGTCCCCTCGGGTATTTTTTTAGCGGTGGGCTTGCTCAGAGCACCTGTAGTGGCAGTCCTTGGTCTGTGATGAGACATCATGCACCACTCTGACTGAATGATGCATTGTTTTTTTAGGGCTGAGACTGTGAGACTGCATGCGGTGTCATTTTTACGCTGAATTCTGTTAACACATGCATGTATTTATGGTTTTTGAAGAGGTTTGGTGGTTATCTGTATTCCTAACAAAATGTTTGCGAAATCAAAACCAATATACCCTCTCTGCGTCATTAGAGATCCAATTTCTGGAATTCTTGAGCTTTACTTTTTGAACTGTGAAGTCCCTGTTTATTTAGTACCTATTAAGCACTTCACAGGGACTTGTTTGGACTGTGTTTCACAGTCTAATCAAAATTAATGGAATCGCTTGCTACAGCAGGTCTAATTATAAAATAAAACTGTTAATTAAGCCGTACAGGACAGAGTTCATTTGGCTTACTACGATGAACTGGGAAAATTCTTGGTGCTCTTAATGCATCGAGGGAATTGTTTCTCTGTTTTGTATCGCCATCCACTTGGATGCGGAGAGTTAAATTGCAGGAGGTTCTAAAGTGCTTGTTAAAACAGGAAAGATAAAGCAGATAAGAGAATCACAGGTACAGGGCTTCAAAGGAATTTGGTAAGTGGCTGAGCTAACAGTCAGGGGGGAGAAGCTATTTAACTGGTACAGCGGGCCACTCTGCGAGGAGATGGCGTGGATCAAAGGAACAAAACCTCAACCTAGATGAGAGAGAAGCCGTTTGGAAGATGCATGAGGCTACTGCAGGTGCGTCAGTAAAGAGCTAGCAGCCTTACGCCGGGCTGGAAAGGTACAGATGATGCAAGTAACTCGGGTTGCTTCTCTGCCAGAGACGTAGCTGGTACTTCCAGACCTGAATTAATTTCTAAATATAACACCTGGTAATAAGGCAACGTTAGATCCAACAGGATGCCACTGCCTGCGAGTTGGTAAGGGACATTTTCCCCCAAACTGACCAGGGGTCCTGTTCTCCTAGGATGAAAACGATGACGACGATGACTGGAACCCCTGCAAAGCAGCAGGAGTCTGCCTCATGCTCCTGGCGACCTGCTGTGAAGATGACATCGTTCCTCATGTGCTGCCCTTTATTAAAGAACACATTAAAAATCCAGATTGGCGATACAGAGATGCAGCGGTGATGGCTTTTGGGTGCATTTTGGAAGGACCAGAGCCGAACCAGCTCAAACCACTAGTCATACAGGTAAGAGTCGTGGTGTTTTCTTGGAGGCTTGTAGAGCAAAAACTTTCTGATTTATTTGGAGGAGGATGCCTGCTTTGCACATTGTTCTTAATCTGAGGAAAAGCAAAAGGATGCCACCTTTTAATTGTGTTTTAGAGAGATTTAGTAGGCCCGGGGCAGGTAGTGGGGTTAGGTAGCTCTGAATCACAGGGACAGTCAGAATACCTGACTCCAGATGTGTCGGTTCTCGGGTCTTCCCCCTGGGAAGTAACTTCATGAATCTTAAAATCAGAGAACAGGGGCCTCAGTGGGTCTAGACTGTCTTCCCCTCCCCTGTCTATCACTGTCTCACAGGGAATACCTTAAAATCAGAAACAGTGGCTAACTCATATTTCCATACGTTGCATTTGATCTCATCCTTCTCCTGACGGCAATTATGTTCCAGGCAATGCCAACTTTAATAGAACTAATGAAGGACCCCAGCGTTGTGGTTCGAGACACAACTGCTTGGACCGTGGGCAGGATCTGTGAGATGCTTCCTGAAGCTGCCATCAATGACATTTACCTCGCTCCACTGCTGCAGTGTCTGATGGAGGGCCTGAGCGCTGAGCCCAGAGTGGCCTCCAACGTGTGCTGGGTAAGGCAGCACCTTCGCTGTTGGGCGTATGATAAGGTTCTGTCAACAAGGGGAGCGCAGCTCGTAGTCATGTATATGGATATATATACACACGTGCGCACATATGTATATATACTCACACACTTAAATGAATTTCAGAGCTGACTCACGGCTTGGTCATCCAGCACACACAACTGTTGTTAACTGTAAGCTCTCTTGAGTCTGTTTTGTGGCTCTGCTAGGAAAGCATAAGGGAATAAATGGATTTTTAAGGGGAAAAAAATGCTAATACGAGTGTAGAATTTGCCTTTGGTTTGAAAATGCTGTGGAAACTGTCCTTGATAGCAGGTTTTAGCTGTTCAGAAAAGGTGTGCTGGGGTTTAGCTTTTTTCTTGGGGGCGGCTGGATTGCTGCCTTGAGATTAAGGGAGCAACGAGTTACCTTGTTTCCAGCTACCTAAGCCTGCTTCTGCAGTGGTTCCAGAACTAAATTAAGGGCCATGAGGTTTTTGTTCGCTTAGAGCTGCAGTCCCTGGGGTTGGCTTGCTAACTTCGCTTGTATCATTGTCTTGATGCGTGTCTGCTACCAAGTAGCATACCTGATCTTTCACTGAAAAGGCAGTAAGGGACACATCCTCTTTAAAGAGAGCTGTTCAATAAGGATTGAGCTAGAGATGAGGATCTGCATGTCAAAACAAGTTTTAGAAATGATAGAATTCATTCTCTTCACGTTCCAGAGGTTTGAAGACTTCTAGGCAGCACGGAAGCGTTTTCACGATACGTTGATCCTGGCAAAAGTCCATGTAGCTGTGGCTTTTGTCTTCTGACAATGATGACTCCTATGTGTTTTTAGATTGAAATGAAAATCAGGCAGCTTTCAACTCCCCTAATCCACCCGTGTCTTGGAGCATTTACAATTGCTCTGCAGTTGGGAATTTGAGCAGTCCGCAGCCTTGCCTAAACCAGGATTTTAACTTGGGATGATGATGCTGGACAGTGGGTAGAAGCTGTTAATACCCTGCGAGGTCCAAGCAATCTGCTTTTATTCAGTTTGATTCCTGATAGCTACCCGTCGTTGAGACCGGCAATGCTGTGCAGATGCTTGACTGCAGACAGTCAAACTGTGTGTTAATGTTGCATTTTACATCTTTGAAATTTTCCCCACAGTTGCACTCAAGTTCAGTGCACGGAACAATTCGTTGTTTGTGAAGGGAGTTGTTCATCCCGCACACGTTTGGGGTTTTTTGGGGGTGGTTTTGTTAGAATGAAAACTGTTGGAATGTATGTTTCTGGACTTGTGAGGGTAAACTCATTTGAGTAACAGCAGTGGTTGTTCTGTGTTTCAGGCCTTCTCTAGTCTTGCTGAAGCTGCCTATGAAGCTGCAGATGTAGCTGATGATCAGGAAGAGCCAGCAACCTACTGCTTATCCTCTTCGTTTGAGCTAATAGTTCAGAAACTTCTGGAGACCGCAGATAGGTAACACTAAACTGGCTGGCTTAAGCTCTGCAAGGATGCTTTTTTTTTTTTTTTATTGCTTCAGACTGTTGGTCCTCTTGCAGCTTAGATCTGAATGGTGTTTTATCAGAACCGGGCATTTTTGGTATAAACATGGAATATAGAATGCTAATCCCCAGGAAGGAAGCTATTCACACAGAAGGATTTCTCAGTATTTCATCCATATCTGCTTTTAGTAAGTCTGGGGTTTCCTCCAGGAGTGCCTCTTCCACGTTTTACTTTGAAGTTGCTGAGCACAAGTTTAAGAATGCTCACATCTTTGTACAGCAGCGATAAGACTCTTCAAGGTTGGCTACAAGGCCACTGAACAATCAGGATTGCAGCATGAGATATCAGGATTGCAGCACGAGATAATTAAACCTGTGTGTATCGTACAGTTCGTTTTCCTGAGATGCTTTTACACCGTGGTTGTTGCTGTAGTGTTACACCCATTTACATTAGCAGCAGGTACTCCCAGAAGAGCTGAGGACCTAGTTAGGCTGGATACTGTCCTTTTCCCAACTAAGTTGAAATACAGACAAGGCAAAATGTTTTCTCAGTTCTGCAGATGCAAAAATAAGGGTAATGCTGAAGTCGTATTCTGCCTTGAAGGTTGCATAAATCTTGACAGCTCAGAGTTCAATCCTTGGATCAGTTCAGTCGTCAGTTGAAGCCTTTTGCTGCAGGACTACTTCTTCTTAAATGGTGTCCCTGTCTGAACAGTTCAAAGTCTAAACTCTTCCTGCCTAATTTACATCCAACCAGGAGTGTAGTGTCTAGCTCAAGGCTCTGAAGCCCATCAGTCATCTTAGCATAGATCTCAGCTGTCTTTATTTCAAATTTAACACCGTCACCAACATCTCGGAAAGATGTTAGGGAGCTAGTAATGTATGCTGCTCACCTCTTGAGGCCATCCCTTCCCGGGCAGGATATCGGCACACTGGAGGGTGTGGGTTTGAGACTTTTTCTGCTCCTGTACTTGCTGCCAGTGACTGCAGGTATTTGAAGTCATTATTAATAGCGAATGAAAAAATGTTCCAAAAATGGCTTCACAAATTTCATTTACTTTCAAGTCTTGGAATACAGGAATGCAAATGCTTCTGTTTGTCACAACACTAAAATTTGGCTGTTGCCAATTTATTAAAAAAAAAAAAAAGTCTGTTTCTAAGCAAACCTGAGAGCCACAAATATATTCCTCCTGTTACAGGCCTGATGGACACCAGAATAACCTGAGGAGTTCTGCATATGAATCTCTGATGGAAATAGTGAAAAACAGTGCCAAGGACTGTTACCCTGCTGTCCAAAAGACAACTCTGGTCATCATGGAACGACTTCAGCAAGTGCTGCAGATGGAGGTAGGCAAACCTGGGTTTTAAACCCCTGTTACAGCAAGGGGGTTAAGGAAATCGAGTAAGCGCGGTGGTGCTGTGGCTTCCTCTGGTGTAGAAAAATGAGTTTTGTTGCTGACCGCCTACCTTATACCATAATGCATTTTTGTTATTTTTATAGGTAGGTTGGATATGTTAGATATATTACGCTTCTGAACAGCACCTCTTGCTTTAAATTTGAAGAAATATTTAAAATTGAGTCTGCAACTCTTGGTGCTGTCAGGATCTGCTGGGTTTGCGTGGACTGCGATGCAGGCTTTTCACATGCGGGGTTTTGTTCTTTTTCAGTCCCATATCCAGAGCACTTCCGACAGAATCCAGTTCAATGATCTTCAGTCACTTCTTTGTGCTACTCTACAGGTAAGTTCCTGTCTCCTGCGTTGTGCTGATGGGGAAGAGGCAGTTTCAGAGACATTTCTGTGCCCCTGAGGGTGCAGATTTGGTCCTGTTGATGAGATCTGAATGAGGAAATTGGATCTTGTGTCCCAGCTGACATGTGGGAGGTGATAGAAGGTTCAGAAGGCTTCAGTAGAGTACAGCTTACAAAATTTAGGGCGATACGGATAAAGAGCGCTGTATGTGGCGCGTTAAAGATTGTATATGTTTTCAGATTGGCTCTTCTGTTGGCTTCAGGCTGAACAATCGCTTTGGTTGGCACAGACAGAACAACTCCATAATGGCTTTAATTCGTTCATCTGCCTCTTGTGGTTGGTGTTCTTATTTAAAATGGCACTAATTAAAATGCACTGAGTGTCCTTGAAGTTAAACATCTGGTAACGAGCAGCCCACATGACTTGGAG
Organism: Butorides virescens; assembly: GCA_017310255.1. Taxonomy (NCBI): domain Eukaryota; kingdom Metazoa; phylum Chordata; class Aves; order Pelecaniformes; family Ardeidae; genus Butorides; species Butorides virescens. The sequence goes on along the minus strand of JADKXX010011218.1, from coordinate 15,625 downwards.
TACTAGCGCATTTCAGTTCGTTCCTTACTCCTACAAAGTCCACTGAAAACAGCCACTTTTTTTTTTTGGTTTTTTTTCCCCCCCAAACAGCTGGGGAGGTTGATCAGGCCCTCTGAAATATGCAGTGTTTGATATCGAAGCTTCCCTGTTGGCACTGCAGGGAGGGTGGTGCTGTGCTGTCCTGTGTTGCTTATTAACAGTTACAGGGCGCTGCTTTAAGGCTCTGTGACAGACGTAGAATCGGCAGCAACGCGGCTCTGTGCAGCTCGAAGAAAGGAGCATTTTCTTCTGGAGGTGTAACAGTGCCACGTAACCTGAAATAAAAGCAGAGCAGAGTACCTGTCTCTACTCAGGTTGATTCCTTTCTCGGCTGGTCTTACCTGTTCTCTGCAGTTTGTTTCTTCCACCCCTATTATCCCAGGAAAAGGAGCCTTTTCCCTGCCCGCAGGTAACACCCTGGTTCTCTTTCTCTTAGCTTCCCGTTCTCTTCAGCAAGGTTAGGAGGTCTCCAGGTTGTTTTGAGAAATCAACAACTTCATTCTTCTTGTACAAAAGCCCATAGCATCAGCTGTTGCTCTCACTCTCCAATTTTTAGGGTAATTCTTCAAATAATGGGTAGATGGGAGTAATCTGTCCTTATGGTGGGCTTTGATGGTGGACTTCAGTATCTGGAAATCTCTCCCTTAGGCACAGTGTGATCGTTGATCTCTTTCAGGACACCTCTGCCTGTGGGAAGTGTAGTACAGGTGGAATTAAACTGCTGGGTTTAATTTGTAAATGTGCTTTTCTTCATTATTGCAAAATGCAAACCTTAAGTATTTACAGTAGTTGCAGCAGATACTTAAATACCACCAAGTATTTATATATAGGAGTATATATATTATTTATATATTTATTATTTATATTATGTAAGTAAAATCAGCAGGGAGATTATTTTCAGTGTTGCACAGTCAAATGTACTACTTGGTTACGTACTTTTTCTATTCTGCTGGAAATACAATTATGAACATCCAGCAGAGGAAAAACATTTGTTAATATTTAAATGGAACAAGAAAATCAAGACCAATTATTTAAACAGTCAAAGTCAATCTCTTTGGAGTGACTCAGTTTGACGGATCAGACTTGAAATAATCATTTTCCTTTGCAGGTTGAGGAATCGGTCTTTTTCTCTTCATGGGAAACGCAAATTTATTTTAAATAGGGATACATCAAAGCTGTGTTCCATGGTTTGCATGCTGAAAGGGATGGTCAGAACGGTACAGTAGGAGCAGGGTGTAGGTGAAGCTCAGGTATTTACCTGGGGTGTTCCCTTGCCCCTTCTGCTCCCTGTAACGTGCTGGGTAACACGGAGCACACGCGTGCTCACCAGCCTGCTCTGCTCCCGGCTGAGGCTGCTCTCTCCAGAGATCCATTTTGCTTTTCAAGCACCTCGGTGCTAAACACGTCCCTGTCGACCTATTTCATGTTGGTTGTATGTTAATTTATTCTCTGTCCATCCCAGGCTGGAGAGGTTTGACTGCAGTTAGCAGTAAGGGCAGGCTTATGTCATATTTCTGAAGTTTAATTCTGTGGTTTAGAAGCAAAGCTTATGTGCAACCCATACTTGGCAGTAAGAGACTGCGGTCACATTGCCGTGATGGAAAAGGGCTTTTTTTTTTTTATAGGGCCAAATTTGGGCCGGTCACATTTAATGCCAGCTTACAAATGGAAAGCCTGGAGAATAGCCTATGCAGCAGGAAAGGTAAATTCAGCTTGTTCTGTAGCTGGAAAATTGAATGCAGCTAAAATGAATGGGACTTTGCACTTGCACTGACAAAGCATATTTTTGCAGCAACAGAGTTCAAACAGCAGCTTCCTTTTTAGCAGCCCAATGTGGTCCACGAGCGTTGGGAGCTCGCGCAGGAGATGTAAAGGCGCGATTCGGCTTTGCATAGATGGAAGCAATTACAATCTCCTTCTCCGTTCCCACCCAGAACGTCCTCCGGAAGGTCCAGCACCAGGATGCTTTGCAGATCTCCGACGTGGTGATGGCATCTCTGCTGAGAATGTTCCAGAGCACGGCGGGCTCGGGGGGCGTGCAGGAGGATGCCTTGATGGCAGTCAGCACCCTGGTGGAAGGTCAGTCTCGGCTGCAGAGCACGGTTGCATTCAGGGGGAGGCAGAGCTGGGACAGAACTGGTTTGCTTCCTTCTCTTTTTGACTGTACGGTGAAAAATATTGTTAGTTCCTGGTTTTGCTTGAGGTACGGTTTTGACCACACATCTCACCACATCGATCTGTGAAGCTCTGAGACTGGCTGGTTACGCTAGGTTGTTTCGTGAATGAATGGGTTGTTTTCTGCTAGTAAAGTAGCTACAATGCAAATTCAGCCAGGAGAAAAAAAAATATGAGGTCTACTTTGTGTAGGGCCCAGCACAGTGGGAACCTGGTCTCTTTGTGCTGCCACAGGATACATTTAATGTTAATTAACGATTGGTACTTTGCACTGCCTGTGACCCATGGGTGTTTTGTGGAGTTTTGTCAGTCATGGATTTACAGTCATTGTTCTTCTTTAAAAGAAATCACAGCAGCAAAGATCAGCATTCGGGTGGGTCAGAATGGGTGAAGCAAAATAAAATTTGGGTTGTGGTATTCCAGGCAGATTGCGAGCTTCGTGGTTCAGGTTTAGAAGGTGGTGGCTGTGGTGTCATCTGGAGCTCTAGGAACACGATCTGTTGTCAAATGCTACGTGTGAGTGTGAAAGTTGAGGTGCTGTTGAAAGTCTACGTGTAACCTCCTTGCCAAACAGCCCTGCCTTATCTCCAGTAAAAACTACACGTGATTTGGAAACGGATCTTCAAGGAGATCAGTTTGTAAGGAGGCTCGTTGAGTCTTTCCTCTGTCCTGTGGCTGTGGTCCTGACTGGCCTGTGGAGGGTCGGAGCAGGTGACAGGACCTGTCTCTAGCAGAAGGACATGCCTGATTGCTCTGAGAACACGGGACACCTTGTAAGTGCAGCAGAGTTAGTTTTGGCTTTTCGGAGTAGCCCCTTCCGACACTAGTGTGTTTTGGAGCAGGTCTTTGGCGGGGTACCCCTCTTGACTGCTCTTGGGAATGTTTAGTGGAATTGCCTGAGGAAGCTGGGAAGTGAATGAGAAGGTTGGGTGGGATCGTTGCAAGCTAACCAGCCAGTGAAAATGGAAGCGTGCATCCTCCTGGGACGAAGGCCTTTTCGCTTTTGGATAGACAAGTCCGCGTGCGTGGTCTTAGTGACTTGGGGAAGGTAGGAGTTAGAGGAGAAGAGCAGAAATATTTTACTTCAAATATTGCTTAAATGTAAACATACTGAAGAGTGCCCTGCTTGAACTGCATGGCTCTGAAGAGGCCGAGCAGCTCTTCCCAAGAGGAAGACTCTACAGCCGTTGTGGCAGCAAAGCGATGTGAAAAGGCGTGGAGCTTTCAGCCGATGCAAAGCAAAGTAGCAGTGCCCAGCCCGGTGGGAAGCGTGCCACCATGTGCCTCTCCCTCTGATGGGCCTGCTCAGTCAGGAAGATCTCACCGTCCTTTCTGAGCACGGGAGGGGGTTGTCTGTCTTCAAAGGCCTGCAAGGAATTGAGCTTTTCCGAATCTCGGTGTAGGCCTGGTGGGCATATTTCACTGATGCTCAGTTTTTGTGTGAGAATTGATTTGTTGTGCTTCTGTGGAACGTACAGGTACCGGGTTTGGGGGGAATGTAACAGTGGGTTTCTGTTTCGTTGAACTCCAGCACATATGTCATAGGTTGGGAATTTTTTTCTAACTAGACTATTTTCCATGCAACAGTCCTAGGTGGAGAGTTTCTGAAGTACATGGATGCCTTCAAACCGTTCCTTGGCATTGGACTGAAGAACTATGCTGAGTACCAGGTAGAGGTCAAACCAGGCAGCCCTGTGTTCACAATCTAAATTCTCATCTGCTCACAGATGCTGAGTTCAGCAGGTGTGCATCTGTAAAATACCACAGCTTCTGGTGATGGAACAAAAATTGGAGCCCCATAGACTTTTCTCTAATTACTGGCTGCATGCACAAATTTAAACACTCTTGTATTTAATTCAGCAGAAGGCCTTCATTGACTTGACACCTGTGTTTTCACAGTGGCTGCATATTAGTTGGCCTTGATGAGGAAAGAGGTTGCTACTGGCCGTGAATTTCCATTAGAAGGGTCAAGTCATGGTACTCGCGGTGGGGTGGATGTTCAAACCACCCGGCTGCTGAATTTGGTAGCGTTTGTTCAAACCGAGTACCTGTCACTTTGCTGGCATCTGTATCTCTTGCCCCTTCCCCCTTGGCAAAGCGAGCTCAGCTCTTCGCAGCTTTGTGATATAAATGGTTAACGAAGCAGGGACTCATCAGCTGCTCTATGAGGGTCGTTATTCTCCGTGGTTTAATGGCTGCAGGCTCTCACCACTACTCAGTGCTTTAATAAGCTGAAGCTATAAGGACAGAGCGTGGAAGACTGACTCACTGGGTGGGTGTCTTAACTCGCTGTTCTGTTTGCAGGTTTGTCTGGCTGCAGTGGGCCTGGTTGGTGACTTATGCAGAGCCCTGCAATCCAACATCTTGCCTTTTTGTGATGAGGTTATGCAGCTGCTCTTGGAGAACTTGGGGGTGAGTGTTTACCTTCTCATTAGCCGGTTAGTAACAGTTGGCTTGCACACTGAGAAGAAAGTGGGAGGTGGGAGAAGCAGAAGTGTTAGGCATGCTCTGAAGATCCCGTGTTTGACAACTATCTTGCTTACTATTTGAATGGAATCCAAATATATTGGGGGCAAGGATTTACATTCCAAGTAACTGTCTTAATTTATTAGCTCCTTCCCCCCCCCCCCCCTTAAAAAGAAGTGCAACTGAACATAGTGGTGCTGAAATCTCTTCCAGAATGAAAATGTTCATAGGTCTGTGAAGCCTCAGATTCTCTCGGTGTTTGGCGATATTGCCCTGGCCATTGGAGGAGAGTTTAAGAAGTACCTAGATGTGGTACTGAATACCCTCCAGCAGGCTTCCCAAGCACAAGTTGATAAGGTAAGCCAAGGGTGCGCGCTCCAGCTCCTTCCTTAAAATCATAAGCGGGTAAGGGCTGTGCACGTGTCATCGGGGACGTCGCTGAAGGCTGCTTTCTTGTTGCCTTTCCAGTCCGACTATGACATGGTGGATTACCTGAATGAGTTGAGGGAGGGCTGCCTGGAAGCTTACACTGGCATCATCCAAGGATTGAAGGGAGACCAAGAAAACGTGCACCGTGAGTACCCTGTCCTCCTGCGGCGTTTCTGTGCCTGAAGTGACAAAGGGAGATGGGAAGAACTCTGCTTGGACAACCTGTTTCGTGGTGGTTGTCACATCCATGGGCATATCCTTGTTCATTCCTGTCTGCGTGGGAGCGAATGCTCCGCTGCCATGAGCAGGGAATGGGTTTAGAGCCCTTCACTGTGCTTCCTCTTCCTCTGGTGGTTTTTCCCCTCCCTATCTCAGAGAGCTCCTCTGGGGTCGAATTCTGGCTGTCGGGGCAGGGGGGGGTGGGTGTACACTGAAAGCCCTTTTAAAGGACAGGCTATTAAATGTGAGCTGTGTTTTCACCCTGCTGCAATAAAGCTGTTCTCTTTCAGCGGATGTGATGCTGGTGCAGCCCAGAGTAGAATTTATTCTGTCTTACATTGACCACATTGCTGGAGATGAGGATCACACCGATGGAGTGGTGGCATGTGCTGCTGGACTGATAGGGTAAGCGTCCCGATCCCCTTTGACAGACAGAAACCTCTACAACAGCCTTAATGTTTAAAGCTGCATTTTTACAACTGTCTGAAGTATTTACCACCAGTTCTGGGTTTTTACAGTCTAGGGTTGGATGTTTAACCCAAGGTGTGAAGTGGTTACGCAGGTGAGGTCCTTTAACTGTGACAGGGTGAAAACCAGTAGGTAGGAGTGAAAGCTGGATGTGTGTTACAGAAATTCCACATCCAGGATTTTTTTCAAGGATGACCTGGGCTGAAAACACCACCCCCCACTCAGTTCCCTGGGTGCGGAGAAACTCGGGCCAGGGTGTTTTAATCTTTTCTGTTGGATTTAGGGAGAGCTGGTGGGAACATCAGGGAGATCAGTCTTTGGACAGGAGATTGCACGTCTCCAGTTAGTCACAATTTCAGAAAACCGTTCAGCTCTCCTCCTGCTGAAATTAGTGACCATATGCAGCATTTTAAAAAGGACATTAGCTGTGAGTCAGATTTCTTTCTGCTAGCAAGAGCTGATCGGAGTGGTACTGGCACATCTGTTTGTGGCACTCAGCCTCAGAGCCTCTCTTTCTTCTTCAGGGATTTGTGTACAGCATTTGGAAAAGATGTACTGAAATTAGTAGAAGCTAGACCCATGATACATGAACTGCTAACTGAAGGAAGAAGATCCAAGACGAACAAAACAAAAACCCTCGCTACCTGGGCGACTAAAGAACTGAGAAAACTGAAGAATCAAGCTTGGTAAGAGATTACACCCACCTCCTTTTCATGTTGCATAATTATGAAATTGGCTAAACTCCTGAGCCTGAAAGAGATGCTTCGCAAAAGCCTTGTTCTCTCGAAGGTTGTTTCTCATTTATTTTCCTGTAAACAAGCCCCATCTGTGGTCTTGTACAGCAGAACAAATCACAAACCGAGAAACGCGGTGAGCTGCTTGGCTTTCACGGGACCAGATGCAGACTTGGGGGGGCTTCTTGCGTTGTGAAATGCGTCGCCCTTGCTACTCGGGGACGATCCTGCGCTCCTCCAGAGGTGGTGTAATCCAAGCCCGTTGACTCCTCCGTCCTGCTGGGAGTTTGAGGAGCCTCCGGACGATGCTCTTAGTCCTATGGCTTAGTGTTGGGCAGTCCTGCGAGGAGCAGGGAGCTGGGCTCCCCGATCCTTATGGATCCCCTCCAACTTGAGATGCTCCGTGCGTCTGATTCCACTGAAGCGCCTTTTGAAAGGAGCAGGTTGCAGAGAGGGGCAGGATGGTGCAGCTGCGTTCCGGAGAATGTCTGTTACGGCTTTGTCACCCCACCTGGAGAGGTTCCTCACTGTCCCTATGATTTCTCTCTCAGTCAATTTTTTTCCCCGCTTAACTGCTAGGTTTGTCTCCCGAACGCGGGGTTTTGGGGTGTTGGGGTCTTTTTTTTGATGGACCCTTTTTGCTTGCAGATCTGTTACCATTGGGATGACACCTGAGACCCCCACTGGAAATCTCCAATCTTTTGAAAAAACCCGGAAGTGAGGAGTGTGCACGGATGCTGAATGTTTGGGAATGAGAGGATGAGTGAGTGAGGCTTGAAACACACCACATTGAAAATCCCGCCACAGCAACAGCAGCAGCGCTGTTAGCGAGCTGAGCACTGACTTGCGTAGAAAACCTGGCATCGGCCATCTTCGGGAAGAGGGAACGACCGATTTCTGTCCAAGTACCGAGCAAGTCTCTTCTTCCGACAGACCAGGACTGGCTTCTCTGTCGTGGCCGGCGCAGAAGGGGAACGGCCGGTTTGGAGGAGAGGAAAACTGGGTTCAACTGTGGTGCTCTTTGAGGTCTGGCTTTGGCTGCTGGAGAGAGATGGAGCCTGGGTCTCCAGCCGCCTGCTGTAGCCTTTGCCGCACGATGCTGTCGGTGCATGGGATAAGAGGAGGGGGTGAAGGATTTTCAGTCTAGGAGTGAGTGTGTGTGAATGAGGCGGTATCCACATTCTCAACTTCAAGTCATTGCAGTTTATCTTTTCCCAAAAAAAGGGTTAGCTGTTGCATTTCATAAACTAACCGAAGTTCAGTCTACTGATGCAGCATAAGAGATGTACAAAAGAAAAGAGGAAAAAAGAAAAAAAAAAAGAAAAAAAAAAAAAGGAAAGTCGCTCTTTAGGGCTTTTTATTTTAGGGAAACACTGACGAATGTTCAGAGCTTCCGTTCTGAGTGACGCTTTTCATGATCTCGTTTCATCAAAGCGCCTTTCCTTCCTTAATATTGTTCAACTGTGAATGTAGAAATGCGGGAAAAAAAAAACAAAACTCTTGCGTTAGAGGGAATAGAAATAAATTGTCAAACGAGATTTCAGGCTTAAAAAAAAAAAACACAACAAAAATACAAACGTTAAGTGCTCCGAATTGGCAGTGAGAACGCAAAGGGAAAGATCTCTCCTGACTTGTACTGTAGCAGCCCGAACACCCACAAAAATTGTGCCAAAGAGTTGAAAAACAAAATAAAACTTCAGGTAATATTTTGGATTGCAAAATGAGGATAAATTCAATGTTCAAACAAAACCTGATAAAATGCCATTTGGAAACTGCTTGGCCTTTTGTGCTCTTTATTTGATCAAATTTAATGTGGTATTGGTCTCTTGCTGCACTTCAAAAACAAAAAAAAAAGGACAAAAAGAAATTTATATAAAATATATATATACTGACTTGAGCTTACACAAGACGGCACTTGTAAAAGGTTATATTTTTCCACTGCAGTTGAAGATTAATAAAATGGTGTCAAACATTCCCCAATACTTCCTTTTTGTATTCTTGGTCTTTCCAGTAAAAGGGGAACCCATTAACGATGATGATTATTATTTTTTTTTTTCCGATAGAGTAGTGACAGTCTGATGGGCAACTCGGAAACGAATTGGCTGTTTCCTGCTTCCCCGGTCATGCAACGTCTTATCTTCACACGAAGGATCAGAATCTCTTGTTTCCTCTTCAGCCAGACTCTTGCTTTTGAGGAACAGGCCCTTGCTTTACCCCAGATTGTCAGCAATAAGCCAAGAAAAAACCGGAGGAGGTGCAGGGTTTTGAGACTCTTTTTCATTTCATTTCTATTAGTGCAGCTGTTGATAGTACCAGCGTTGAATCTGCAGTTTATCATGGGCATTTTTAAAAGCTGCTTGTGGGAGGGAGAGTAGAAAACCTTAGCCAGTATTTTTTCTTTTTTTTTTTCTTTTTTTTCTTTTTTTTCTTTTTTTTTTTTCTCTCGAGAGCAGGCCAGGATCTGCTTTATTCCCCAATTTCCTTTTCCCGGTCTGATCCTAGGATCCGTTACAACGGAGTCCACTTTCGTTGCCCATCTGCACTGCAGCATCCACAATAGCTCTTGTACAGGGTATCAGATATGTGCCTTTCAGTGCTGGGTTCAGATTGCAGTCGAAGTGCCGACTTTGAACCAGTGTACAAAAAAATAATAAATAAAATAAAAAAAAAAAAAAAGAATCCCAGGTGTTGAGAGGAGAGGAGGAGCTCTGTGAACTGGGAGAGCCAGCCAGCTCCGGAGCACGGGCTCGGGAGAGGCCTGGGTCACATTTCTAGTAATGCCTTTTCTTTTTATTTTGTTTCTCGAGGTGGGGTGGGATTTCCTAAAAAAAAAAAACTATTAAAAAAAAGAAAAAGCCATTCCTGAAGTTGGGGAGGGGGCGTGGAGGGAAGAAATCTGATCATTCCTCAGTGCTACCTGTTTCTGTCCTGTGTGGCTGTTCAGCTGTAGACAGCAGGAGAATAAAGTACACTGAGACAGTAGTGGAAACAAACTGTGTCCGGCCTCTTTGTTTGGGGGCTTTCTGTTGGGGGTTTTTGGGTTTGGTTCAGGGAACCAAGCGCTCAGAAGTCCCTGCAGCGGCGTGGGCGACGGGGGGGTGAGCGGGAGCCGGTCCCTACCCCCTGTGCCTGTCACCCCTGACACCTGCTGCAGAGGGAGGGCCAAACGCCTTTTCTATAAAACACCTCTTTTACGCGCTTGTGGGTTTTTAAGAGCTGGTTTCACGGCTTGGCAGATTTAATTAATAGAATAAATCCTTGATTTTTTTTTTTTTTTCCCCTTTTCTCAGTGCCATTCCAGCGCTGGGATCAAACCATCCTTGCCTGGGCAGGGCCGGGCATCGCTGTCGCAGCGCGGCTGCCCGGGAGGTCTCAGCGCGAGCGGTGGCTCCGCTCTGGCGCTTTGGGCTGGGCCCTTTCCTTCTAAACTCCGCTCTGGGTGCGGGTGAGGGAACAGTTTAATCTCTAAAAGTGCCCTTCGATGCAATCCCGAAACTTCAGCTCCCGACCCAGGTCCTTCATTAACTTTGTTTTGTCCGTTTGTCCGTCGTACCTAGCGAAGGAACCAGCGCTCCCGTGCTCGTCTGCCTCCCGACAGACCCCAACCCGCCGCGACACCCCAGCGCCGTCACCGCGCCCCCCTCCCCGCTCGGCAATAACCGTTGGCAAGGACCCAGTTACTAACGAATCGGTAGGACCGATTTATTTACCTTCTAAATAAAAAAAAAAAAACACCACACAAACCACCACCAACCCAAAACTGCTTTATTTTTGTTTTCCTTACTTCTTTTTGCTGCTTCATTTTCCCAGAGCCCGCCGCGTCTCCTCCTGCCAGCAATCTTCCCCCGCCGCGGTGGCTCGGAGAGACTGCGTGGGTGTGCGCTCAATGAGTGACGATCGCCCGTTTCCTCTTTGGGGGAGCTGGAGGTGACAGCAGTGTGTCATCAGCCATATGTGCCGCTCCGGCGCCCGAGGATCGCGGGGCCCTGCACAACTATTTCTGGGAGCAGGAGCTTGGTCTCTTCTCCCAACGCTGGATTTTATTATTTAGCATCTTTCTGGCCGCGGGTGGCTCGAGGTGAGTGGGCTGATGTGCCGAGCTCCCCCGGGACGGCTGCGTCCCTACGGGGAGGAGAGAAAACCCAATTTCCCTGCAGCCTTGCGGGGAAGGGGGGGGGGGAAAAAAACCCAACTAACAACTTGATTTTCTAATCTCGGAGGTGCCACCGTGGCCTCGGTGCCCTCCTGCGAAGGGCTGCTGGGGCTCGCAGTCGCTGTCTGGCACCGCCGGCGCTTGCTCAACGCAGCGGTTTCCCACCCGGCGGGGCGGTGGCAGGGGGACGGGGCGGTCAGCGTGGCCCTTGAGCTGGTGTCACCGCTCCGGGATGGAGCTTTCTAGCCGAGGGGACCTTAATTTTACGGCCGTTGTCCTTAACCCTGTTGCTGAGGTGCTGGCTGCGAGCGGAGCGGGTGGCTGTGCGCGTCGCGGTGGCGAACGCTCCCGTTTGTCGGCTACCGGGGAGCCGCCGGAGGAAACCACGCTTTCCTGCGACCGGGAGCGTCCCCCTGCGAAACCCGGGCGCTGCGTGGTGCCCTCGCCCGGCAGGGACACGGAGGGGGGCTTCCCACCCACAACCGAAATACCGGGGAGCCCAGATGCGAGAGGTCCGGCCTCCCCGCTGCCAGCACCCGGGAGCGGGATGTGCCATGCGGGTGCTTAGCCAGGCTCAGCACCGCTGCGGAAGGGCCCTGCTGATCGGGGACGGGCTCCGGCACGGGGACTTCCAGGGCTTTGTGCTCTCTGGTCACAGGGCGCAGCTTTCCCCTGCTCACTCCCCCCCCGGTTTCCCCCCGGTGGCCGGGGCAGGGGGTCAGGCAGAGGGGGGGTCAGGCAGAGGGGGCTGTGCGAGGGCTCGCAGCCTTTCGCCGGCGTCCTGCCAGGCTGAGCTCGAGCCTGCGGCGAGAAGTGGGGTGGGCGCCGGGTTGCACCGCTGCAGCCCTCCGGTGCCAGCCAACGCCGCGGGTTCGTTCGGCGTTGCTGTGTTTTAGCAAAGTGGCTCCGTGCTCGGAGCCGTGGCTTTTGGGGCGCTGAGCTGGTCCCGCTTGCTGGGTCGCAGCCCCCACCGGGCGCCGATGCAAGCACCGGGGATGGGAACTGCAGCCTTCGCAGGGTGTGAGGGTGCTCGGGGGGTGGGGTGGGTGCTCGGACACCCCCGGGGAGCCCGAGGATGCCTCCAGCCCCGCCGGGGACACCCGGGAGATGAGCTCAGTGCTGGCTTTTTGAGCACCCAGGGCTCTTCTTTCAAGCCAGCACTGTTCCACCCCGGGGCCGGATAAGCCGAGTGGGAAATGGTCTGAGGTTTTCCGCTCTGCGTGGCCGCGCGGCAGGCGGCGAGGTGCTCTCTGTAAAAGTTCCTCTGCGCCGCTCGGACCCCCCTGCTCACGATAACCCTGCCTGCGGCCGCTGGTGGGAGTGGAGTTGGGTGTTCCCACCTCAGCCCCCGTGAGCAGGAACCGATGGATGCTTTGGCCGCTCGGCCTCATCCCGGCCGGAGCTGATGGGGGTGGAAGGGAAAACCTCACCCGGCTGCAGGCTGTTGCTGCCGGGCGTCACCGGGGGGATTTTAAGCACCCCCTGCCAAAAGGCAGCTGGGCTCATTTTTTTCCTTGCTAACAACCAAGGAGCCCAACGCTGCTTCTACCATAAACGCACTCAGTAATTTTGCTTGGGCACTGAGGGATCTGACGGGCTGCTTCGTTCCTTCTGGATGTGGTTAATGGGGGTAACAAATGAGAGACGGTCCCCGAGGATGATGAAGGCGACGTTTTTAGTGTTCAACTGATGCTTCTAGCGCAGCTCAGGCCTCGTGCGAACCCAGGGAGTTTGCAGCCTCCGAGTAACAGGGAGGAGATGGGGGCTGGGGGTCAGGAGAGCTTGCTCATCCCCTGCCCGCCTTCCCCTGCTCTTCCCCTGCTCTCCGTCGTTTCCCTGCCCGGGCACTGTGGAAGTACCCGCGTACCCACAATGTGTTAGGGTTAAATAATTCGGTTACGGAGTTAACGGGAGGATCTGGGAGAGAGGGAGGTGCGAGATGCTTGGCAATGCAGCCCCCAGCCTCAGGGCTGGGCAGCGGGGAAAGGAGCACGAGGGACCGGCCTGGGCAGGCAGCGGGGGCAGGCGCAGTGAAGGGGGGTGGGAAAATGGGGCTTTGAGCAGGATTTGGGAGCAGCTGAGAGGCCGGCAGAGCTCCTGGGCAGGGAGGGGGGTGCTGGTGTTCACTCTGCTGCGAGCAAAGCTGGGAGATGAAGGCGAAGTCTGATGGGGTGAGTGTGTGGACCCCTGCCCGCACCCCTGCCCGCACCCCTGCCCACCGGCACCGTTACGGCGCGGGCAGGTCCCTTTGCCTTCGGGCTGGGCTGCCCGGGGCAGCCGGTGTGCGGGACCCCTGCACAGATGCTGCTGGGAAGTTGGGATTTTCCCTGGCTCGGTGATCATGACCATGGAAGCTGGCTGCCAGGGCGGCTTTAGGCCCATTCCCGTCACTCTGGGCGTTGCATCTCTCAGCCACTGCACCCCAAATCCCCGGGGGTGCTGCAAGCCTGCCCTTGCCCTTGGGTGATCTCCGCTTTGCGGGATGAGGCTGGTCCCCAGCACCCGAGGCAGCAGCGAGGGTGGGCCAGGGACCCCCGCCGCACAGGGGGGACCTTTCCTAACGCTGCTCTCAACTTAAAGCATTGCAGAAATTATTGGGAGGAGGAGGAGAAGCTGCAGGGGAGGGGATGCTCTGCGCTCCCCTCGGCTCCGGCCGCCGGCATCCCTGCTGCGGTGGGGCGGCTGCGAGGGAAACCCTGGGGGAAGAGCAGAGCATCCCGGGGCAGCCGGGCTGGATCCGGCTCTGCCCGTACCCGCGGTCCGGGATGGTGCATTGGCTGGGGAGGGGGACCCTGAATGGGGACCCCAAATCCTGGGGCCTGGCTTACACAGGCGACGATTGCAGGAGCCTGGATCGCTCCTCCTCTCCGCGGCCGACCCTGCGACAGCTCCCGGGGCGGCTGCAAGGTTTTGCCTTAATGCAGGGGGAACTTCTGTGCCCCGGCCCCTGCGTGCAGCCCCTCGGGGGGGGGGGTGTTGGGCTGCAGCCCCCTGCCCACTGCTCCCCGCCGCGCTGCCTGGCCCCGGCACGATGCCTGCCTCCGTCGCGCGCGCACACGGGGCTGAGGCCGTGCTGTTTTCTTTGCGTCAAAATTAACTTCGAACCTGATGGAAAACCTTAATTTGCACTTCAAAGTGCTTTGCAGCAATCTGCCAGCGTGAGCAAAGCCAGAGCTGGCACTCGGGATTTTTCCAGGGCCCTGTTTGCGGCAGAGCCTGGCCCTGCGGCTCCTGCCTGCCCCTGCCCGCGCCCCTTCGATTCCCCCCGGGCTCCTTGGTCCTCTCCTGCCTTTCAGCCCAGCCCTGCGACCCCCCCAGCCCCCAGGAGCTGCCGATTTTCTCCAGGCCATGCGCTGAAGGCAACGCGCTGGCTCCCTGGCAGGAATTCGGATGGAAACGGCCGCACTTTGCTCACCGAAGCCTCGGAGCAGCCTGGTGCCTGCCTGGCATCGGCCTCCCCCAAAACCTCCTGGGCCTCACGTTGCGTTTTCGGCTCAGAACCCCCCGGTGTGGTGCCTGGCTCCTGCCCCAGCCGTGGGAATCGCCCGGCACCTCGGCATCCCATGAGCGGTAACCTGCCCGATGCCCACCTGGGGTGGGTGGGGGTCCGGCTGCGCCCCCGGCAGCCCCGCTCCGGCGCCGGCGGCGAGGCTCCGCGTGCTGAATCACCGCCGCGCGCTCCCGGCGCAGCCCGGGCTCCATCCAAGCGATGATACAGCTGCGCTAAACATAGCGCCGGGAAGGGGGGTCGAGGACGGGGGCCCCAGGGGAGCTCCTCGGCCGGGGGCTTCGGCTCCCTTTGGGTCTCTGAGGCGGGGGGGGACGGGGGCTGGGTGAAGCCAAGCGCCATCTTTGCCTGGTTTTGCACCGACACCTTTTCCCCCAGCCGGCAAGAGCCGTCGCGTGATGGAGGCAGATGGCTGGGACGCGGGATCGCAGCGTGCCGACGTCTCCTGGATCACCTCTGCTGCTGCTCTCCGGGCAGGAGCGAAGCCCCCCCGGCTCCAGTCACCGTCCCTGGGGCTCCGCTTCCCCCCGGGTCCTCCAGTGGGGTGGGACGAGGCCTCGGCAGGGATGCAGGGATGCTGGCACCATCGGGGTCAGCCAGGGCCGGGGGTCTGTCCGTCCCATCCTTGGGGTCTCCGGGCACCAGGCTGGCAGTGGTCCCCCGCCCCGGGGGGCTGCCGGGGTCTGTCCCCCGGAGCACAGTGGAGCCCCCGGCAGCAGCGACGCTGGCAAAAGGAGAGCAGCTATTAATAACCCTGCGCAGCAAAGGGAAAAAAATGTAATTCCATAATGGAAGCGGCTCCCGGAGAACAATTCAGGGAATAAAATGTTCTCGGGGATGGGGGGGAGGGGGGCGATCCCAGCCCCCACGACGTGTGGCCGCGGTGCTGCTTTCCCGCCGCCCCCGGGGCTGCCCGGGGAGGGAGAAGCCCCCGGCCCCGGGGTCGGCCCCGCTGGGGGGGGGGGGGGGGGGGGGGCGGGGGCCCCCCGCGCCCGGGGCAGGGGGGGGGGGGGGGGGGGGCAGCCCCGGGGGCGGCACCGGCGCGTGGCGGGGGGAGGGGCTGGCGGCCGCCCGGTGCCCACGTGGTTTCGCGGTGTCTCCGGAGCGGAAGAAACGGCGGCGGGGGCCGGGGCGGCGGCTGGGACCGGGACCGATACCGGGACCGAGCACCGGGACCGGCCGGGTGCGGGGAAGGAGCCGCATCCCGGCGGGCGCTGCCGCATCGCATCGCCGGTGAGTGCGGGGCCTGGGCCCGAGGGGGGGAACCGGGCTGCCCCCGCCCTGCCCGGGCCCCCGCCGCCCCGGTGCCCGGCGGCTCCCGGCCTCCTCCGGCCCCATCGCCTCCCCCGGCCCCATCTCCCCCCGCCACCCTCACCCGCGGCTCCATCCCCGGCTCCATCCCCATCCCCGGCTCCATCCCCATCCCCGGCTCCA
>JADKXX010011211.1:0-11301 GCA_017310255.1 Butorides virescens | reverse complement strand
TGTGGGCTTTGGTGTGTAATGGCTGTCAGTAGGAAACTGGTTCCCTTTTTATTGATGGCAGTGGATTTGGGTATCAGTGAGCCCCAGAGGAGTACAGAGATGACCATGCAGCAAAGGTCCCTCCTCAGGGCTGGGGTGTTTGGCCAGAGATAGAAATGGCCAGTTTGTGGGACTGATCTGGGACAATTTTGCTGGGGCAGCTTTCCCGGGGTGTCCAGGGAACATGGCACAGACCAGGCCCCTCTCTTCTGCCCCTTTGATGCCTTGCTTCCTTCACCGTGTCACCTGGCTCTGCACAGTGAGTGCTGGCTGCCCCTACCCTGCACACTCACACAGCTCAGCTCTACACTGGAGTTTTTCTCTCCCCGGGTGCCTTCCAGTGCAGCCCAGCCCCTCCCCAGCTCTTCTCACCTTCCCTGCCCTCTCCCCAGCCCAGCCCAGCAGAGCAGCCCACGCTGGGCTGGCTCAGTGTCACTCCCCACCACAGGGTGCTGCAGAGCTCTGGGCACTCACCCCACAGCCCCAGCCCCTCAGAAGGGCACAGCAGCTGATGGGGGGCAGAGAGGGGGCTTCAGGCTCCCCATCAGCCCCAGGACTGGTGCTGGCCCCAAGGGCATGAGCAAACAGAGGCTACTCACTCCCTGACCCTACTGAATTCAGATTGCAGGTGATTCCCAACCCAAACTGAATTTTCTGCCATACTTTGCTCGCATCAGCCCCACTCCCCTTGACAGCACCAAAGTCCTGGCCCTGGGGGTCCTCAGGCAGCTCCTGCATCTCTCCAGTCTCCCCTCCCTCTGCCTGCCGAGTCCCTACTGACTCCCATGGCACTGCCAAGTCCTTGTTTGTGCATACCTCGATTTAGTTTTTGGGGGAGTAAATGCCTCCATTTAGTGCTTTCCTTTTGGGGGACTTCACCTTTGAAGCTGTTTCACCTTGTGTCTCTGTTCACTCCCACCCAAGTGCATATGCTGAGTCCCCATCCTCTCCTCATCCCTACAAATTAATTTCCATATGGGCTGCTATATGCCATGAGTCATGACATAGGTGAAGTAGCCTGAGGAGGTAATGGGGAGCTCATGGACCATCTCCCCATGAAGAGAGCCTTTAAAACCAAGCACTGGACATCATGAAGGGAACCACTGAACACAGAATATTTCATCCCATGTTACACAATGTTACCATAAGCTTAACCCAAAAAGATGAAGAACACAAAGACAAAACACTCTTTAAAAGAACAATTCCTTGGACTTCTTCTTGGAATCAACATTGGAGGGAGCTCAGTCTCCTGGCTCTGCACCCTGAAGATCCACTTTATTGAAGAGCAGCTATCTGAGAGGCCACATGTGACACAGTGTTGTACAAGGGCCAGGCAACAGATGATTAAACCCTAATAGAATGAGTATACATCCAGAAATTCATCTCTCAGTAGAAATATCAAAAGAGAACAAAGTAGACTCATGGCCTAAGATTAACTCTGGCAAATGTGCAGAAGAAGGAGGAGTTCTTGTCAGTGAAACAGCACCCATTGCATCAGTTTCCCAAGGGCATCCTTGAGCTCCTGGTTCCTCATGCTGTAGATGAGGGGGTTCACTGCTGGAGGTACTACCGAGTACAGCACTGCCACCACCAGATCCAGGGGTGGGGAGGAGATGGAGGGGGACTTTAGGTGGGCAAACACTACAGTACTAATAAAGAGGGAGACCACGACCAGGTGAGGGAGGCACGTGGAAAAGGCTTTGTGTGGTCCCTGCTCAGAGGGGATCCTCAGCACGGCCCTGAAGATCTGCGCATACGATAAAATGATGAACACAAAACAGACAAATGCCACAAGCACACTAACCAAAAGAAGACCAGCCTCCCCGAGAGAAGAATCTGAGCAGGAGAGCTTGAGGACCTTGGGGATTTCACAGAAGAACTGGTCCACAGCATTGCCTTGGCAGAGGGGGAGTGAAAATGTATTGGCCGTGTGCAACACAGCAGTGAGGAACCCACCACCCCAGGCAGCTGCTGCCATGTGGACACAAGCTCTGCTGCCCAGGAGGGTCCCGTAGTGCAGGGGTTGGAGGATGGCAATGTAGCGGTCATAGGACATGATGGTGAGAATGTAATACTCTGCTGAAATCAAAAATACAAACAGAAAGACTTGGGCAGCACATCCTGCATAGGAAATGTCTCTGGTGTCCCAGAGGGAATTGGCCATGGATTTGGGGACTGTGGTCGAAATGGAGGCCAGGTCAAGCAGGGAGAGGTTGAGGAGGAAGAAGTACATGGGGGTATGGAGGCGGTGGTCGCAGGCTATGGTGGTGATGATGAGGCCATTGCCCAGGAGGGCAGCCAGGTAGATGCCCAGGAAGAGCCAGAAGTGCAAGAGCTGCATCTCCCGCGTGTTTGCAAAGGCCAGGAGGAGGAAGTGGGTGATGGAGCTGCTGTTGGACATTTTGGCCCTCCGGGCATTGTTATCTGTTGAAAGGAAATAAAGGAAGTGATAAATTAGGGCAGATTTATTTGAGAAATATCTTCAATTTCTTATATAACTCCCCCAAACCACCTTTCCCTTTTCAGGAAGACCTTTGGTGAACTCTGGTTGGTGCTGGCTGAGGGTGGCCATGGGAGCAGAAAGCTTTACTGTGGGCTCTGAAGGAGTCCGTCCTGCCCAAAAGCAATTAGTAAAGAGGAACATGGCGTGATCTCAGCTTAAATCCACTCAAGATATCAAAGAGCTTTTTAGCACTGTTGCTCCCAGCTCACCTGACTGCAGAGCAGCGCTGTGGGTGTGTCTTCTCTTCCAGTTTCCCCACCACAGCTCAGGATTGGTTTTCATGCAGAAATCCCTGGCATTTCTGCTGCACCGCCAGGGAAATTTTGTGGGTGCTGAGAGGCAAAGGGACTGTCCCTGAGTGCAGAGGGAGGACACCGCTCTGTCCATCAGCCCTGGGCTCAGCTGCCCTGTGCTGCCAGCTCTTTCAGCTCTAGGACCATTGCACTTGGGGGTTCTCCCCCCAAAAAACAGGACAATGCTGGGAGCAGAGGAATCCAGTTTCCAAGTGCAGACCTCCAAACCCCTCAGCCCATCGTACCTGCAGAGGATCTCAGCTCTGCCCTCCCAGCCAGGGACACCCAGGGCTCATGGCAGCTGCCCACCTACAGCCACACAGCAGCATTTCAGTGGCCTCATCAACCAGGGGTCTTCTCCAGGGGGCTCCTGCATAACACAGAGGTGCCATGGGAGAGCTTTGCCCTGCTGGAGGGCAGCCTGCAGCCCAGCAGGACCTCCCAAGGAAAGAGTCCCATCTCCTCCCTTTGTTACCTCCTGAAGAGAGGCTGAGATCCCTGCCAGCCGCACACCCTGCAGTACCCAGAGCCCCAAAGGGTCACAGGGGGTGGGTGGGATGCTTTTCCTCCATGGACAGACGTGCGTGGCAGTGCACACAGCGTTGGTGTCTGAGCTGCACTTGAATCCTCACCCCCCAAACTCCCCGGTGATTGTAACAGTAAGAACAAGGGTGGCAGGGAGAAGATGAGAAGATGCCCAAGGACCCACTTACAAGTGAGGCAGGAGAGGGACACCCAGTCAGACACAAGAGTTTGTCTCCTCTTTGGTGGTCAGGCTGCTGGGAAGGCAACTCCTGGCCAAGTCCCCATGACACCGAGGGCAGAGGCTCTGCTGTGTGAGTGAGGAGACCAGGGGGTGGCTCCAGGGAAAGCGTCTGCACTGCAGGGGATGGCAGGGAGATGCCTGAATCCCTCCTCCCACGGCATTTCTGGCAGCAGTTCTCTCTTCCTTCCTGCCCATGGCTCTGCTGCCTGGAGCTCTTCTTGGCCAGGACCTGTTTCTCTGTCCCCACATCTCCTCCCTCTGCATGCTCACAGTCCCCACCCCTCCTGCTGTGTGCTCAGCTCTGCCCTGCAGACCCCTCCTGGCAGCAGGGCACTGCCCAGGGACATCTCCGTGTGTGCAGCGGGTAAGCACCACAGATTTCGACCCTTTCTGGGAATTCCCTACCTTGACATCCATCTTTAAAGTGACCAATCTGCAAATTTACTTCTGGTGAAGTAGAAATCTGAGCAGCCCTGACCCCTGCTGTGTTCTCTGGAAAACAGAAGGACCCTGCCCTGCTAGGGGTTGTGCCTTTCTCCAACAGCTTCTCCTCACATCATTCTTAGTTCAGAAGATCCCTGCCCTGCCAAGGGTCACTCATTCCACCCACTGCTTCCACCCACAGTGTTTTTGGGAGCTCCCCGGGCAGGCTGAGTGCTGACCCTGGCAGGCAGCAGAGTCCCTGCCCCAGCACACAGCCCCCTGGGGTGCAGGGACCCTGCTGGGAAGGACAGCCCTGGGCACCCCTGCATTCACACCTAGCTTGAAATACCTTGGAGTTGTCCCAAGGAGAAAGCAGCCATCATGGCCTGTCCCTTTGATGGAGCAACAGGGAGTCCCTGCTAACGAGCATGTAGTCCTTCTCTGGAATGGGGAAAATGTGGGAGTCCACCTGAAAGATTTTATCCCTCCATGAACACCAGTAACACTGTCCTCCACCCAGAAACTTACCATGTAAATGGCTGTGAAGATCTATACCCCCAGTAAGGGCTGAGCATCCTCCCGCTGTGGACTGACTTTAACCTCTCTCTGCCTCGCTCCTCTCCCCTCGGTGCCTGCAGGCAGTGCCCTCAGCCCTGCTGCGCTTTGCAGAGGAGCTGCTCCTGGGCAGAGCTGTCTCTCGGCAGCGCTGCCCCCTTGCCATCAGCTCCCTCCATCCCAGGAGCCCAGCCCAGCTCAGCAGCACAGGACCAGCCCAAGGCACCACTTGCTCTGCCCCCTGGGGGCTCCTTCCAGGGGTCCCTGGGGCTGCAGGGGAACCTGCTGTGACACAGCCTGAAGTCATCCCTGATGTTCTCTGCCTCAGCTGGGGAGAGACACTTCTTTCCTGCAGTGTCATTGCTCCTATTCAAAAATAGTTGGCTGTGAGAATTATGGGGTTGGTCCCATCATTATGGAGGACACCAGGAAGGTAACAGGGAATGATCTAATTTCTCCATGTTGGGAGGATGTGTTGAGTTGAAAAAAATGAGGTATTTCATCCCGGGTCTTCAGACCTGGGCCTTGAAAGTCATGCAGCTCTTTTGTGTCCATGCCATGTCTCTGCTCTGAACCAAAGCCTTTGCACACACAGGGTCATGGATGCTGGGTACCAGGTTCCTTATGACAAGTCAGAGCTGGCCTGGTGCCACAGCTGCAGGGCTTCAGCCCAAATGTGCAGCAATGCCCTCAGCCAGGGGCACAGGCAGGAAGAGCTGGAGCCGTTCCTGAGGAGACAGAGCTGTGACATGGTTATAGAGCTCAGTCCAGCTGCTCTTCAAGGACAGCAGCCTCCAAGCTCAGCAAGGGTCCAGATCGAAACTCAGTCTGACCTTGAAAGGCAACTGAAGGGCACCACAATGAGTGTGTGCTACTGCAGGAGCAGTTAAGGGAGAAGCAAAGCTACTGTGTGGCCACTGCTGAATTCAGTAAGAGCTGGTGTAGATAGACCTGAGCTTCTCTGTGTCCTCTTTGCCTCAGCCTTCCCCAGCAAGGTCTCCCAGGCCTCTGTGCCTCAGGGCAGGACTCTGGAGGAGATCAACCAGCGGCGGATGGGGATCAAGTCAGGGGTCACTTGAGCAAACGCCCAAGGAGAGGAGGAAAGGCAGCACCCCAGGGAGCTGAGTGAGCAGGGCAATGTCACAGCAAGGCCACTCTCCATCATCTCTGAAAGGTCATGGAGACTGTGCGGGACTCCCTGACAATGGGGGAAATGCACCAACGGGTTGCACGCATCTTTCAGAAATGCCCAAAAGCTGTGCAGAGGAGCGAAAGGCTGTGACCCAGAGCATGTTCCCTCGGATCCCATTTCTGGGTGTCTGAAAGAGAAGGGGACTGGGTTTACCTGGGTCGCTTGTCTCTCGCCATCCTCTTTGCTCTCTGTGATGAAAGGACAGGATTGCTGGACAGGGGAGAGCAGCGGTTGTCTTTTAACCTGGAAGTTAGTCAGGATTTATACATTACCTGCATGCAATATTCCTGTACCCATGTGAGGATATTATGGTCTGCCTGGGTGGATAAGTAGATGGGTAAATAACCAGGTGAATGGTGGGACTTGTAGGGACATGGTCAATGCATGGTATCTGCCTGGAAGCCTGTAGCTGGTGGGGTTGCCATATCCTGCAATACACTCCATGTACTGCAACCTGCTCCCTATAACGTGTATTTAATGACCCAGAGGAGATGAGAGAGTGCTTTATTAGAGCATTTGTAGGTGACACGATGTTGAGGAGAGCAGACATTAAACTCTAGGGCAGGGTGGCCATCCCAAAGGACAAAGACAAGCTGGAGTAATGGGCCAATATGTACATCAGAATAGCCAACAAATTTTGTCCTTGAGGTGGACTAAGCCCATGCAGCTGCACACACCAGGGACTGCCTAGGTGGGGAGCAGCTCTGCAGGAAAGGCTTTGGTGGTCTTTGAGTTCCGTGAGGCAAAAGATGAGTAATCAGGAAAGGCGTCCAACAGTATCCTGGGCCGTATGAGCTGGAGCACAGCCAGCCTGCTGAGCACTTTTTACACCATATCCAGAATATTTTCCTGGTTTTTGACATCTCACAGTGTCAGAGAGATGTTGACAAACTGGAGCCGCTTCAGTGGAGGGCCATCAAGGCCAGCAGGGTGGGAGAAATTGTACTGTGAGGAGAGGCTTTGAGAGCTGGGCTTGTTCAGAGAGGAGTAGAGAGTAGAGGAGCAGAGAAGAACACGTAGCAGCATTGCACAGTTCCTAGGAAGACAGAGTTAGGCTCATGTCCATGACACAGGACAAGAGGCAGTGCGCTGAAACAAGAGACAGTCAGGCTAGATATAGGGGAAAACATTTCCAGCAGAAGGACCGTCAAGTGTGGGAAGCTGTTTCCCAAGGAGCGTGCCCTGGCTCCATTCTGGAATGTGATCAAGATGTGTTTGGATAAAGCCCTGAGTAATCTGTCTGACCCTGCTTTGTGCAGGAGGTTGGTCAAGACACCTCCCGAGGTCCCTTCCAGACTGAATGATGAGGTCCTTCCTTCCCCTTCATGTTTTCAAGTTAGGGAGAGCTCTCAGGTTCTCCCTGACCCTAGAAGTCATTCGTATCAGGTGTGATGCTACTTCACAGGTGTCCCCAAACAGCCCTGACCACAGCCCTTGCTTCCCTTTTCATTTGCCCAAAGCCAAGTTCTTCTCTTTACTCCCTTTATACCCTCCAAAAAGTAACAGTGTACTGTGTTAATAATTTCAGAGCTGCTTGCTCCATAAATGTCAGCATCCATGTGCAGAGCCTACAAATGAGCCAGGCATTGATGCCACCATTGCAGCAACAGAGACGAGGCATTTCTCCAGCTCCTTGAACCCAGTAATCAGTATGCCATGCCTCCTGAGATTACCGGGAACATCTGACCTTTAAGCACAGAGAAGTTTGAGTCCTCTTTAGGTGGCAAGGAGATGGGGAGAGCATGTTTCAGTTTCCCAAATCCCATGACAGTGCCCAAACCATCCATCCCTTGGCCTCTGCCATCCCATTTCTTGAGATGCAAACCTGGTGGGTCTGCTGTCAACAATGCATCAATAATCCTTCAGACGTCTCTGTGATTTCCCTAACAATGGCAGTATCTATAAAAAAAAAAAAAAAAAAAAAAGTTGCAGTGTGGTTCTGTGGCTGCCCCCCTGGGAAATGCCAATTCAATCAGTATTTATCATACCAGGTGTGATATTCCATCCTGAAGTGCACAGCCAAGTGGTTCAGATGAAGGGTGGTCTTGCAAAAGTCAGGCTTTGTGACCCCAGGTGGCCTGGACACTTCTGCTTTCCCTCTCCAGAGAATGACAGAGGCTGGATCCCCTTCTCAGGGCAGACTCCTTGCCAGAAAGCCACAGCCATGGGGGTAGCTCAGCTGGTTCTTACTGACACTTCACCCCACATCTGTTGTGATATATTTGGTGCTTTTCTGTGAGTAATCTTCTTGCACAGATGATCATAAAGAGAAAACCATTTTATAAGATAAGGCCATAAAAGGCCCTGTCATGGTCCAGACAGCTCACCATGAGGTCTGGAGGCAGCGAGGAAGGTTATAAAAAATACCAGGAAGATCCAAAAATTCTCAAGGCCTCTTCAGACGAGTGAGTGGCCCTGAGCAGCAGGAATTGTCCATGTGTAGGTGTGGGAGAGAAGATTAAAGAAGTCAGCAAGAAGCAAAGGGGATGGCTGATAGTGTTAGGAAATTCTTAAAACCATGAGTGAGACCAGCAATGGAAAGGAGGTTATGTCTGTGGGTGGAGGCTGAGGAAGAGGATTGGCATGGGTAGATGGCAGGAAGGCAAGCCCCTCCTGTTTAAGCCATGGTTGATAACAGACATTTCCATTTTCTGTGCATGCCTCAGCCTGGCAGACGGGGAATGCCCACTGCTGGGGTGTCTGTGCTCAGTCATGTCCCTGGAGCTGACCTGACTCTCCTCCTCTCTTTCCCTCCCCACACCTGGAGAGACATCAGGAAACATCCATGAGCCTGGAGGATGCACAGACCTCCCGGGGTGAGGTCCCATCACTACAGGGGAAGAGGAAGGGTTTGTGAGACACAGGGGCATGCGGGGAGAGGGCACTGTAGGTGCAGCTCTGAGTGCGTTAAAGGCAGGAAGACGACTTGGCACATGAGGGGCTGACATGCTGAAGTGAATTAGGTTGAGGTTTGATTTTGAGACTGAGAAGAAGGAGGATGTGCAGTTTGGTGCTGGGAAGTGGAGTTAAATTCTCACATGTCTGGGTCTTGGAAATCTTGGGTGATGAAGGAGCATGAGCAAGGCTTTGGAAGAAAGGGGATGGGTTGTGTGTTTCTTCAGAAAACCACAGCTTGGTGCTGGAAGCAAGGAAGCAGGCCCAGGACAGTGTAGCTGTGGTGGGGATGGCCAAGGGCGTTGGTGGGGATTTGGCACCCAACAGAACTGAGACCCTTGTCCTCTTGGCTGTGGCTTCTGTCTCTTCCACTGAGGCCCAGTAGAGTACACGAGGTCCTTACAGCTCCAGCACCTTGTTGTCTCCTTACTCACTCTCCATAGAGCCTGGGAGGTGTCCTACTACTGACCGAGCCTGGCATCACACGGTCCCACACCACATTGCCCCCAAGAGGAGCTCAGAGCATCCCATAAGAGAAAGGAGCCCCCTCCAAAGGGGATGGGAGCCCCGGCTTGGCCATCCTGCTTGGTGAAGCACATCAAGGGCTTTCACAGTCATCTCCACATTGAAATTTCCTCCTATTCCAAGTGTCTCCAACTTCCTGCTTCACAAGCCACAAGGGACAGGAACCTTGTCTGCTCCTGGTCTCCTCAGTGATGGACTTCAGCAGGGCCTGCTAACACCCTCAGAAACCTGGAGGTTTGCTGCTTTTACCTCTCTGGAGGCTTGTTCAGTCTTTCAGGATCTGCAGTGCAGGAGCTGGGCACCAGAGGGCTCATTACCACACAAAACACCCTAAGGAGCCAAGGCTGGGCAGAGTTCTCCTTTAGTCCTCAATTCTGATGAGGCTCATTAGAGAGATCTCAGGAGTTAAAGTGCAAAGCTGTCCAAGCAAAGAGGCCAAGTGAGTAAAATGCTTGATTTTGAATAGCCGATTCTGCATTGATCCCAATGTATTTGGGTGCTGTGGTTTAACCTGGCAGGCAGCTGAACACCACCCAGCCGCTCGCTCACTCCCCCTCTCCACAGTGGGATGGGGGAGGGAATCAGGAAAAAAAGTAAAACTCATGGGTTGAAATAATGACAGTGTAATAAAAGAAAGAGCAGAATAAGAATAAGAATAAGACAACGTACAAACTAAGGAATGTACAGTGCAATTGCTCCCCACCCACAGGCCAATGCCAAGCCAGTCCCCAAAGAGCAATTTCTTCCTCCTGGCAAACACGCCCCGCTTTACATACTGATCATGGCATCATGTGGTCTGGAATAGCCCTCTGGGTCAGCTGTCCTGGCTGCGCCCCCTCTCAGCTTCTTGTGCACCCAGCAGAGCAGGGGAAGCTGAAAAATCCTTTACTGGTGTCAGCACTACTGAGCAACAACTAAAATATCACCATACTAAATCCAAACCACAGGACGGTGCCAGCTGCTAGGGTGAAAATGAACTCCATCCCAACTGAAACCAGGACAGTACCCACCCCTTACCACCTACATCATGCCCAGGTCACACACTTTCCAATACATTCCAATCAACCACCAGTACTTTCCCCATCTTTTTATACATACACACAGATATCATTCCCTCAGTCTATGGGCCATCCCTCTAACATGTCCATTGGGTTCATTTAGTCCATGACTTTGGGGTCCATCTGATGTAACAGTCTTTCAGGGCAGGAGAGAAGGGGTGTGGTGTTGGGTTGTTGCATGCTGAAGTCAGGTCTGGTTCTATCACTGCTGCACTTGATCAGTTTTGTCAAAGTTCATTCTTCATTAATCTGGGCGATTGGCACTGTAACACCATTGATATGACATACTGCGATTACAAGAGTGATGACATACAGTATTATATGGCAATTAACATCATACAATTCAGCTTATTGGCCATTTTCACCCAAAATCAAATTCCCTTGAGGTAGACATTGAGATTCCCCATCCTTCTGCATCACCCACCAAGTGGAACCAGGTCCTTGAGCAAAAGCAATCCCACGGATGGGTTTACCTTTGCCTAAGGCAGGAGTAACCCAGACTGTCTGCCCCAGCATATTTTTTACATGCACTACAGGGACTTTGTCCCCTTCTACCGTACATAAGAGCTTTGATTGGGCAGGGCCAGCTCGGTTGGCAGATCCCCCAGTGCTGACTGACCAGGTGGCTTTTGCTAAATGCATATCCCAATGTGTGAATGTCCCACCACCCATTGCTCTCAGGGCAGTTTTTTATTTTAACATTGTGTCATTCCATTTTCCTGCAGGCTGGTGCATGATGGGATGGGATAGACCCACTCAGTGCTGTTGCCCTCGGGAGGCGTGGCGACCTGGTTCAGGAACGGCACGGCGACCAACCCCAGGCCGCTCGGGCCATCAGCTCACTGACACCAACGTGGTGGACGGCAAATGGAGTTTATTGATAGGTGACACGGCATTATATAGCTTAGGTTTATGACGTCACTTCCGTCTGTTTACCTCACAAACTGCTATTGGCTATCAGGAGAGGGGCCCTATCTTTCCGTACAACGTGATATCTTCTGGCCGCCAGACCCTAGCTACCTACACAGTGCTGTGCTCTTTAGCCCAGGTGT
>JADKXX010011207.1:0-16117 GCA_017310255.1 Butorides virescens | reverse complement strand
AACCCTCCTGCCTCCCCAGTAACCCTCCTGCCCTGTCTCTCTCCCAGGTACTCGGAGGTCTCCTTCCTTGAACTCGACAAATTCTTAGAAGACGTCAGGTGGGTTGTGGGCACGTCCCTGGGATCCCTCCACTCACCTCGTGCTTTGGGCCCGTGCTCCTGCTGACAAGTTCTCCTCTCCAGAACAGCGCCTACGTCTGAGTTGCTGTTCCCTGCCCCCGACTGACTCCGGGGTGCTGTTTGGGAGGGTGGCAGCTGACCCAGGCCGTGCCAGGGGCCGTGCTAAGCCTGTGCAAGCACAGACAATTGAGTTGCTGCGCTCCTGGCGCTGCTTCAGCTCCGGGAAGAGAAACAGCCCCGGTGGCGCACATGAAGGTGGTGCCGCTGACTGTAACGTGTCCGCCCAGCTCTGGTCCCCAGCTCCCTGGGCAGCCCCCGGGTCAGGGGCTGTGCTGCAGCACACGCAGAGCGTACAGCAGCGCTCGGTCGGGTGTGATGCCCTCCGCAGTCCCCCTCCGGGCTGCAGTGCCAGGGCAAGGGGAGCTCTGTGGCCTGCCGCCTCCTCCCCGTGCCGCCTGCCTGCCACCACTGTCCCTTCGTGGGTGCGGGTCCCTGGTCCAGGCCATGGCCCCCCACAGCGGGGCTTTGCCAGGGCTGTAAGAGGACAGGGCTCAGCTGTTTGTCCTCCCTCTGTGTCTGCACCAGGAATGGGATTTATCCCCTGATGAACTTCGCCGTTTCCAGACCCCACGCCCTCCCGCGTGCGCTCTCCCAGCCCCAGGAGGACCCTCAGAAAGCCAAGACTCCCACCCCAGAGCCCTTTGATGTGGAGACCAGGAAGGTAAGGTCAGATCCAGGTGGGAACAGGCTCTCCACTGGGGGCATGTGCACGGTCTCCGTTCCCGACACCCTACTGCAGGAATGCCTCTCCCGTTAGCCATGCCCTGAACCCCAGCCCAGGCGAGAGCTCTGGCTGTGGCAGTCCCTTCGGCTGAGCTAGTGAGGTCCATTTCACCTGAGAGCTTCTGGAGCAGCCCCGTTGCCTCCAACTCCCTGGCTCTGCCTTCCCTGCTCACACGTCCACAGGCAGCTCCATGGCGCGGCGTATTCGGTGCCTCGTCGCTGGGGTGTAGGTTTGGAATCGCGCCGTTGTTTGGTACTGACACTGCAGTGGTGTGCTGAGATGTGGGCTGAGACCCGGCCGTGTTCTGCCGGGCACTGCACGGGGGGGGCTGCACGCCCCGATGCCCACATCTTGGTCAGGAAGGTCATTGGGAGAGGGTTTGTGGAGCCCCGACAGGAGCAGAAGGGGTGCCAGGCAGGGAGGGCAGGGAAGGACCAACACAATGCGAGGGTGTTCGAGCAGAAGTGAAGCCTTCCGAAGCCATGGTGTGATCCCGTGCTGAACAGAGCAGTTCAGCGCTGCAGCGTAACCCCCCCGGGGTATGGGCAGGCTGCCGCTACGTCCCCCAAAACCTTCTCTTCTCCAGGCTGGACAAGCCCTGTTCCCTCAGCCTCTCCTCAGAGGGCAAGCATTCCAGCCCAGGCTCATTTCGATGGCCCTCCATGGCTCCAGTTTATCAATGTCTTGTTTTGGGGGCCCAAAATTAGACACAGTACCTGGATGTAGTTAACAAGTGCTGAGTAGAGGGGAATAATTACTTCCCTCGGGATCTTGGCTGTGCCCCAGGATGCCTTGGGCCTTCCCTGCTGCCAAGTCACGTTGCAGCTCATGTCCTGCCTGCTGCCCACCATGACCCCAGTCTTCCCAGCAGAGCCAGGAAAGCTTTCCAGCCAGCCAGGCAGTCCCAGCCTGTGTCCTTGCCAGGGATTATTCCCTCCTAGGGGCCAGAGTTGGCATTTGTCCTTTGCTGATGTGCATATGGGGAGACAAGGTTGTTGGCCACCGTCACCAGGGCATGGCACTTCCTACAACAGCTTCCATCTCCCGAACTGCCGGCCGTCGCTGAGAGCAGCCAGAGGGACTCGTTCATCTGTGTGCATCCCTCTCCTAAAACCCCGTTTTGTCCCGGGTATTTCCCTGTGGTGGCACTTCCAGTCACTCATCACCCATGGCACTGGCGCTGTGTTACTGCGGGTGATACGAATGCCGTTTCACACCTACATTGAATTAATGTTAAACATGCTCTGTAGGGCTAAGCCTGATTCTTATTCCTGCAACACCCCATGAAACGCTTCCCGTCAAAAAGCAAATCTGCAGTGGTTTCTTCATAGCTGTCTGAGGATCAGCTTTCCGTGCACTCATGCTTTATTCATGCTGCGCAGTGCTTATTTTTAGTGAGGGTGCTGTGGTGATCAGGCGGGTACGGCAGAGAAATGTAAATGTGAACCCGCCCAGTTACCTCTTTTCCCCTCTTGGCATTGGTTGTATGCTGCTTTTTCGCCCAGCACCCCAAGATGAGTTCTGCAAGCGCACTGTCTGCCTGCCCGATGAGTTCAGCCAACCAGTTTTTACCCGATTTGACAAAGGATTAGTAACCTCAGAGGTGTTGAGTTTCTACAGATTTTGGGAAAACTTGCAGCTGAACAAACCTGCGAGTCCCAAACGAGTGTAGCTGCAATGCAGGCTCCTTGTTTGTTCTGGGAGGCACCAGAATACGGATGCTGGACAGATCCAAGGACATTTTTTTCATGATGAGGATGGTTAAACGGTGGACCAGGGGCTAAGGGAGTTTATGGGGTCTCCTTGGAGGTGTTCAAAACCCAGTTGGGTAGAGCTCTGAACAGCCTGGTCTGAATTCACTGTCTGCCTTGTTTTGAGCAGGGGCTTGGACTGGAGACCTCCTGATGTCCCTTCCCCCCTAAAAGATGCTTTGCTCACGGGGCGTCGGGCAGAGAGAGGTGGGGAGTGGGTGGCAATGATGCACTCGGACGTCATCAGCCTTCTCTTCGATTACGTCGGCAAGGTGCTGCACGGTTCAGTGCAGTTCCGTGTGTAAAGGAGCACACGGTCAGGCGGTGTGTAAGGAAAGGGCACCCACTCTGGGCGTACCGTCACACTGGCCAGCTCTTCCTGGAGAAATGGGCGGCCTGGAGATGACAACGGTCAGCAGACAGCGAGTTTCCCAACTGAGAGCGCTCAGCGCCCGGGGATGTTTGTCATAGGGAGGAGCTGTAGCAGGGGGGTGCTGGGGCAGAGGAAGGAACAAGGACAGAACTCGCCTCTGAGCACGGGCTCGAAGGTGAGGACTATAAATGAAACCCTGTTCAGCTCCGTGTGGAACAGGGGGTTTGATTCCTTGCTGGGTTTCCTGCCTTTTGGGCTGACCAGCTGCATGCTCGCTCTGGCATCCCTTTGCCCAGACAGCGCGGCTTCTGGTGTGAACCGTTTTCATGGGAACTCGAAGCTGCCGTATGGAAGCTTGAAGCTGACCCAGTTCCTTCACAGGAACGTGAAGCCGACACACTCATAAATGCCACATTTATCTAACACAGCTGAATGTTCTGCGACGCTGTGTGCGGTTTCCAGAACAAAATCCGTATGTCATTTTAGTAATATTCACAATTTCAGTTTTGCTCTTTTGTCTGATTTAAGGA
The DNA here is from genome assembly GCA_017310255.1 of Butorides virescens. NCBI lineage: Eukaryota > Metazoa > Chordata > Aves > Pelecaniformes > Ardeidae > Butorides > Butorides virescens. The sequence continues at coordinate 12,560 of JADKXX010011207.1, read as the reverse complement.
TTGGTCATCCCACAAGGACGTGGACAAGTACAATGTTAAAACATAACCCAAGAGTTTGGGCAGAGCTTTAGGGGGCAGCCTACCCCATGGCAAACGGAGCAGAAGAATTCATCCTGATGGGAAAGTTTTCCCAGAACTGCACCTCGAGCAGGGCTCCCTTCCCCACCTCTCAATCAGCTGACCATGGCCATGCTTTGTAGCTGGATACTGGGCTAAATTAACCCTCAGCTGCTCCACCCGGACAGTTTCTAGGAATGTGGGAAGACGTGGAAGGTCAGGCTGGCAGCTGGAATGAAGGGGTTTGAGTAGGACTTGTGGCTCATGCTTGGAGGCAGCAGTAAAGCAGGCCTGGGGGAGCCAGAGGGACTGTGTCCAGGCTTATGTTGATTTTGGCCTCTTGTAGGTGGTGCAGATGCAATGTAACATGGAGCTGAACGAAGACAAGACCCAGTGGCATGTAAGTATTCATCTCCTATCCCACATCAGGCAGCAGGGCAAGACCTGCTCTCTGTACCCATCCCTGGCATCTGACTGGGACAGAGTTCGGTCTCAGCCAGTGTGTGCAGCACCCATGGGGCTTACTCTTGTCCCTTTGTAACAAAACCCCAAAGAAGAATGAAGCCCCCAGCCTCCTCTGGCTGCAGGACAGGAAGACCTTGGTATTTTTGCCTAGACGTCTTTTAACTCTACTCCTTGCTAGTTAAACAGTTGCAGATCAGCCATAACTGTTGGAGAACATGTCTCTAAGACACCCAAACTACCCCACCAAAGACACGCAGCATCCCAGCAGTTACCAACACCCTCCCTGCTCACCACTGACAACAGTTTCTGGTGCTGATGGAAGAGTCAGCACCTTCCTCTCTGACGGAGAAACTGGGGTTTGTAAAGAGCACTCTCTCCTTTTTGCAGCTGACTCTCCTGCTGATCCTGGAGGACAAACTGCATCGACAGTTGAGCTACGACTTGCTGCCCAGTAGGTTTACTCGCAAGTAAATTCTTGTGCGTGAATGCAGAAGTGTTGCCTGGTGGCCCCAGTCAGGTTTAGGCTCAGGTTGTGTAGACACAGGTCATGTTTACAGACAGCTTCTCTTCCCTTCCTGTATGGGGAGAGCAGACTGAACCCACCCGTGGGGCACCAGTTCTTGTCCACTCAGACCCTGAGCTTACGGCCTCTGGAGTGTGGTAGTAACCTGCACCCTAAAGGGAACTTTGGGGGTCCGGTGCGTGGCCATCAAGGACGAGCATTTCCCCCGGGACACGTGGCGTGCAGTTCTTGGGGTAACGCTAGTGAATTCTTCCCTCGTTCCCAAGACTGGTGCAGTCTCCATGGTACCTTTCGAAGGAGACGGTGGATTCCTCTGAGGAAGCCCCGTGGCTCTAGGGAAGGATGCTTCTCCTCAGAGTAGGTCCAGCACAGCAGGCTCCTTCCTAAAACACGTGGGAGCCTTCTGGGGGCTGGAGCAGCTGGAGTCCCTTGACTGCCTTACCACCAAACCTAAAGCATAAAGCTTGGGAATTAATGCCTGAGAGCTGCTGCTTCACCAGCTCCGTGCATTTTTTCTGCCTACAGGTGCCTGCTTTTCACGCTGAGCCAAAACAAACAAAAAAATCTCAAAGTGACACATTGCCCAGACTGTTGTGCTCTGTGTGACTGGGACTGGGGCTCATTCCTGCCCAGTACCGTGTTCGGTGCCCATTCACTGCCCACCTCTCTGCTCTGTTTGCCCCAGCATTACTTACCAGTTACTTAGCCAGCCAAAAGTACGCAGCATGTGCCCCTAGGGTGTAGTGAAGTGTATGCAGTGTGCCGCGGGCTGGGGCAGGGCACTGGTCGAGGAGAGGCTGAGAGGTGTATGAACGTTCACGTTCTCACCATTCTTTGTCTCTGCAGCTGATAACTCCAAGGACTTGGCCACGGAGCTGGTGCATTACGGATTCATCCACGAGGTGAGGCTCCCGCCGCTCCTTCTCATCTCAGTCGTGCACGCACCGTGCTACCAAGTGCAGCCCCAAATCCGCGTGACGCCTCGTGCCTCAGAGCAGTAAGAGCTCTGCCATGCCCCACCTAGCAGCCGGAGAGCAGTCGCAGAGCCCAGCCGGCAGCGCCGCGCTGTACTCGCTCCCCCTGCGGCGACTGACAACGCATCCTTTTTTTGTTGGGTTTTTCTCCTCCATACTTTGCTGACGCCTAACTCCAGGTTGCTGTTTGGAGGGGACAGTCGTGTTGTGATGGCAGGGTTAATTACATCAACCTCGCAGTGGTTCTGAATGTGAGAACTGGAGGAGCGCCAAGGGAAGGAAGCTGAGGCCACCTCCCATCTCCCAGGGGAACTGTCCCGGTAGCCGTAGCGGTGTTGCCTGGAGAGCTGCTTCTAACTGACTTGGCAGATTGCTGCCTGCCAGAGAGGTGGCCAAGCCCCGCACTGGGCTTCCAGGCTCTCCTGTAGGCGTTCGCACAGTCCCAAGAAATAATTCAGAGAAGCCCAGTCGTTCAGAGCACTCGGCAGCGTAGCCTCCAGGAAAGGCAGCATGGAGAGAATTAAACATATATGTGTTTTTATTTTGTACAAGTTAGGAATTCTGGGGATGTAGGCAAAGTTTTGGAGAATTCCTCATTCTGGATGCTGACACGAGACAAGGAAGGGGTCAGCTTCACTGAGTGAAAAACTTACATGAGTGCACCTGGAAAAAAGCCCGCTCAGACGTACGTCCTTCCTTCCTTCCCCTGAGCACGGTGACTGTGCGGCTTGGCACTGGCACACTGGGTGCTTCCTCCTGTGCTCTGGAAAACACGTGGCCTTTGGGGCAGCCTACGACTGTAGAACACACCTCTCAGATCCGTGTTCCCTGGACTGTGAATGTCCTTTCTCCTTCTTCCTCCCAGGAGATAACCTCCTTCTAACACATCTCCCCCTCCTTCTAACACATCTCCCCCTCTCCAACGTCACCGACTGCCCTTTCTCTCGGATGGTAGAACTGATTTAACCATGTAAACTCTGAGCAAACGTCCTGAGCCTGTATTTAGCTTGGAAGTACACTGCTTGTTTCTGACCTGAAGGACTTGTGTACCCTCATGGTCATCTGGTTTTCCAACTACAGTGGTTGGTCTAACAAAAACACCACCAACGCCACACAAATCCTGTCTTCAAGACCCAAGTTTTACTCCTAACGGCAATAATTGAGCAGCAGTGGTGGCAAAGGGGTGCCTCTAAGCAACAAGAAAAAACTGATTCCGCATTTTTCACGTGAGTGAGAGCTTTGAGTTTGCTTCTGGCTGTTCCAAACCCCCCCTGTGATACAAGGTGGGAGGCTACTGCAGCCTTTCATATCATTGTGTACTTCAGTAATTCCTTCCTTAAGGAATAAACGTTCTAATTACGTTGAAAACCACCTACTCCCAAACGTGTCAGAAGAGACATTTCTGTACAAAATAATTGCCAGACCAACACAAAGTGCCGTGAATTTTTATTTTTGTTAGCAGTGAGGACATTGTAAAACAGAGGCCATAGAAAATTACTTCAGATCCAGCAGTCAGTTAATTCCATTGAAATTAAACTAACCAAATAAGCTGGACCTGTTTTGTTCCTTCAGACTGGAAGCTCCAAAGAACTGTCTGCTCTTTTGCCTTTATATTGCACCTGACACAGAAAGATTCTGCTCTTGATTGGCTATTTGGCGTTATTCAGTAAATATGCTAATTATCAGTAGTACGTTCCAGATGTGCTCGCGAGTTGTTCTCTTCCCATGCCAAAGCCCAGATGTGAAATCAGTAGCTTGGGAGGGAACTGTTTAAGGAAGGAGACGTCCAAGGTAGCCAAGCCAAATTGATCCGTTAGCATGTTTTTTCTTTTATTTTAGGACGACTGTGAAAAGCTGGCAAACTTCCTGGAAAATGCCTTCCACAAATACCGGTCTCCTCCCTTGTGAGTCACCTCACGCCAGTCTGGGCCAGAGCGGTCCCCTGGTACCACAGGGGACGGGAAGTGAACCAGACTAGAAGAAACCGCGGGGCTCGTGGCCGAACTCCCTCCAGCAGGACTGACCGGGCACTCACGCCCCACTGAACCTTTGCGGTCCAGGAGCGGTGTGTGCCTGGGCTGTGGTGTGGAGCACGGCAGCGAGCGGAGGAGCAATCACCAAACACACGCAATTACACGTGCATCAAGAGAGCTCAGGACCGAGCAGGAGCACATGTTCTGGTCCCGACGCCCGAAGCAGCGAGCCAAAGGGAGTTGTGAGGCATGGGGGAGTGGGGTTGCACCCCCTGCAGCCCCTTCCCAATGGTGATTGTGAAGATGCAAAGCTGCTGCAAGAATCCCCCAAACCGATGAATTTCCCTCGGGGAATGATAAGCTTCTTTCACTGCAGGTCCCAAAGGCATTTTTCTCCTCCTTGCCAGTGGCAATACTTGCAGAATGGAGGAAGGGAGCAGGCTGGGAAAGCTCTGGCGCCGTTTCCAATCTGCCATGTTCCATTCTTTATGTCGGTTTCTCCTGTTCTGTTAAGGTTTCCCCAGCACACATGAACCACTGTGATGCCTTGTAATTAGAACTGCACATCTTGGTGTAAGTTGAAGAGAGGAGTTTGTGAGTTGGACTTGATAGGGCATGAGAAGAAATTCCAGAAATCCAAACCCACCGGCTGGATCCGAACGTACGGATCAGCAGAAACCTCACTGGTGCTGAACAGAACCCTTGTCATTCCCCAGTTTGTCTTAGGGCCTTCCAAAATCTCACGGCATCTTAAGGGGGAAACCCCTGATGTCTCTTCCTTCCCCGTTTCTCCTGTGGTGTTTGGAACTGCAGTCATCAGCCTGGAGAAAGGGGCAATCACCTTAGCTGCTGCGCATGTCTGGTTCAGTTGGTGAAAAGTGCAAATAGGAATTTCTTGTGCCGCAAGAGCCGTGCAGTGCCGCTCCATGCCGTTCACGTTGTGCTGTGTGGCACCAGCTGTATCACGCTGCGCTGTGCTGGTGTTCCGTGCTGTGCCAGGTCCTCCCGGTGGTCCTGCCTGCGTTACGCTGCCCGCGCTTCGCGGTGCCGCACCAGCTGTGTCACGCGGGGCCGGGTTTGCCGAGCTTGGGTGCTATGCTGAGCCGCCAGCTTGTGCTGTATTTCCCAGCTGTGCTATGCTGTGCTGACTTTACAAACTGACAAATCAATAAAGCCACTGAAAGTAGCTTATCTCATCAGAGCACTCCACTCAGCAAACCGCTCAATAGTTTCTTAGTCACTGTTACGGTTAAACTAGGAAGACGTGAAATAGCTTCCCTGAGTTCAGCAGACTCATCCACAAAGTCAGGCAAATTGGGTCAAGAAGGAATTCAGTGGAGAAGCGCCCTATAGCCGCTTGGTTCAGAAGTCACTGTTTCTCCAGCCTGCAAGCTTGCACTTGCCTCTGCAAGCTGAGAAATTCCTTCTTATACCAACAGCTTCATTTCCCCGATGAGCTCTTGAACACATTTCACCTGGCTGAATTCCTCCTTTGATTTAACATTGTCGCTGCTCGGTTTGACCAATGGGTTTCCCTGCTACTGGCTGCGCTGCATTCAGCCACGGTGAGTTCACTCACTCGCTACCACAGGGTGTTCCCAGTACCTGAGGCTGCTCTCACAGCATCGCACAACAGTTGAGGTTGGGCGGCACCACTCGAGATCTCGAGAGGTCCCTTCCAGCCTCTACAGCCAGCTAGTCCAACCCCCGTGCTCCAGCGGGGTCAGCTAAAGCAGGTTGCCCAGGACCATGCCCTGTCAGGTCTGAGTATCTCCACAGATGGGGTCTCTCTGGGCACAACCTGTTCCCCTGTCCAACCACTCTCACAGGGGAAAAATAACTGTTTTCCTATGTTCAAATGAAATTTCCCATTTTTTCAGTTTGTGCCCATTACATAGAATCCCAGAATTATTTGGGTTGGAAAAGCCCTTTAAGCCCCAAGCCCAACCATTCCCCTACCCCTGCCATCCCACCCCCAAACCCTGTCCCCAAGCACCACGGCTGCCCGGCTGTTAAATCCCCCCAGGGGTGGGGGACTCAACCCCTTCCTTGGGCAGCCCCTTCCAGTGCCTGACAGCCCTTTCACCTCTTGTCCTGTCACTGAGCACCACTGAGGAGAGCCTGGCTCCATTGTCTCTACCCTCTCATCAGATATTTGTACACATTGATGAGGTCCCCCCGAGCCTTCTCTTCTCCAGGCTGAACAGCCCCAGCTCACTCAGCCTCTCCTACATCGGATGCTCTGATCCCTTCAGCATCTTGGTTGGGCCTTCACTGGGCTCCAGTAAGTCCATGTCTGTCTTGTCCTGGGAGGAGCCCAGCACTGGATCCAGCACTCCAGATGTGGCCTCACCAGTGCTAAGCAGAGGTAGGATCAGTCCCCTCAACCGGCTGGCAAGGTTTTGCCCGGTGCAGTCCAGGACGCTGCTGCCCTTTGCCGTGAGCGCACGTTGCTGGCTCACGGTCAGCTTGGTGTCTGGCATGGCGTTCATCCTTCTTTGCAAAACCGGCACCAGCACAAGCCTGGAAATCCTGCCCTCACACTTGTAAGTCAGACACAGTTCTTGGGAGTCCCGTCATCCAGGACGGGGATGCATCCTCAGACACTGCCAGCCAAGTCTGATCAGCTGGCCAGGACTGTAATTCCTGCCCACGCTTACAGTTGTGGTGTGCACACTGTTCAGTAGAGTAGCTGAGCAGCCAGTCTTAAAGAGGGCACAACGGATGAGTCCACTATGTCTCGATAACGTTTTCCAGTGGTTAACTGCTGTCACTTAAATCTAGGCTAGAAATAAGGCACGCTGTTTTGTGTTCCGACTCAGATATCGTAGAACTTTTGCAATGCAAGACTTTCTCATCTTAATGGTGATCGGATGTTAAGTCATCCTTTAGCTGCTTTTGATAAGCTTTATTGGCCTGGACTGTCTGAGTCTTTTAATAATGGATCAATTAATAAGATAGGCTTTCAGAATCTGGACACTTCTCGTGGATTTTCCTTAGTCTTGCATCTCCTCTGTAGCGGGGCGAAGAGGCCACGCCATTCTGATGCCAGCGTAACTGATGAAGCGCCAGGTGTACGGCGCATCTCTGTCCCACGCCAACAGCGTTCTCCCTCCAAAGCAGAACTGCCGCCTCGGGAAGCGATGCCTTTTTGGGGCCCTTCCTATTTCAGAGTAGCACTTCCATCCCCTGTGTCGGAGACCACCTTTGACCTTGCCTTTGCATTTCAGTTTGAATGCAGGAGATTGGACCCACCTGGAAAGAACAGAGTAAAAGGGAGGGGCTGGGGCAAATTCGGATACCAGGGTGATGTTTCACTTCAGCTGCTGGGTCCTGGCTCTGCTCTCGAAGTGCATATTCAGTAACAACCGACCTCCCGCACCAGGTAACCGGGGCTCTTAACTCTGGGTGCCCACATGGCAACCAGGGGCCACGCTGTGACAGCCGGGGCCTGATCGTTTTCGGGCCTGCGGCACGGTACAGCCCAGCCGCCGCCCGCAGGACGGGTGGGTCTCGCAGCTGGCGGCAGCTTCTGCACCCCCTCCCCGCCCCGAGGCCTGCGGTGGCCGCGGCAGCAACAGCGCCGCAGGCTCCGGCTCCCCAGTCCCGCACTCGCCGCCGATAGAGGGAGCGACGGCGCCGTAGGGGCCTGCACAACCCCGGCCCGGCCTGGTGCGGCCCGGCCCCCCCCTGGGGCTCAGCCCGCGCCCCGGCGCTGAGGCAGGCGGGCCCACGGGGCACGGAGGGCCCCGGTACCGAGCCGAGCCCAGCTGAGCCGAGCCCAGCTGAGCGAGGTGCTCCGCCCTCCCGCAGGCCCCTGGGCCCCCCCCACCTCCGCACGACACCAGGGGCTGCGGGGCGAGACGGGCGCCGGCCTGACCGCCTTAGCCCCGCCCGGGTCACGTGACTCCCCGGAGTTCTCGCGAGACGTCCTCCCCGCCGCCAGGGGAGCGCTCGCGAGAGTTTCCCGTTTCGCGCGCGCACCGCGGAGCTCTCGCGAGAGTCGCGCGCCGACTTGCCGACGGGGTGGACAAGATGGCGGCTACAACGACCATCTCCCTGGTGAGCGGGGCGGCCGCGGGCGAGCCGGGGCGGCGGGCTCAGGCTGACCCGCTCTGCGCAGCGCCGGCCGGGACGGAGCGGGGGGGGGGGGGGCGCCTCGCCTCGGCCGCGGGGCGTCGTGTGCGTTTGGCCCCGCTGGGCCTGCCTGCGGCGCGGGGGCGTGCGGCAGGCCGGGGTCCCGTCGGGCCTGGCCGGCGGTCGGGGCCTCCGCTCCGCTGGGCGCGGGCGACGGCTGGGGCGGCGTGACTGCGGCTCCCCCGTCGTCCGCGGGAGGCCTCCCCGCCTGTGTCGCTCGCTCCCGGGGCCCGCGGGTAAGGGCGATCGCGGCTTCCCGCCCCCGGCGGCCGCGTCGCCGAAGGTCCCGCTGGTGCAGCGGATGGGGCAGCCGCCCCGCCTTAGCCGTGGCTTCCCCGCCGGGAAGGCGCCCCGTTCCCCCTCCGCCCCGCCGGAGCTCGCCGGGGTGCCCGGCTGAAGCGGGCTGGAGCTGGGGGGCCGCGGCGGCGGGCCCGAGCGAGCGGTGCGGGGCTGCTCGGGGGGCCGCTGGGCTGACGGTGGCGGGCGTGCGCTTCCAGGTAGCGCCGGTGGCCATAAAGTGTGCTCCGTACCGGCACTGCTGCTGAGGGAATAGCTTTTCCCTGTGCTAGGGTACATGCGCCTTCCTCTCCTTGGGCTTGCTTGCTGGTTTCAAGAATTCACTTACTTAGAAAGGTCTAGCTAGGTGTTAGGGCTTTTTAAAAAATTATTTAGCAGAGGCTTCTTTCCCAGAGCCTGGTAGCCTGAGGCTAAAATGGGAGATGCCGCTCACCTTTCCTGACAAAACAGGTTAGGTGCCCTACGGATGGTGGTGACTTTCCTCTTGCTTCCTCCGTGCATTCACGAGAGGATCCCAATGGTATTGATTTTTGTAAGAGTTCTTTGTGTTTTCAGGAACATTCTTTTGAGCTCTCCTGAATGGACTACTAGTGTTGTAAGAAAGCAGAACGCCACTGGCGTTTCAGGGGCTTGTTTGCTTTCTTTGTGAGTTAGCCTTAAATAGGAGGAATTATTTGCTGGGGTGCTATTAGCCTTCCTTGGACCAGTTCTCTTATTTTTGGCTAACTATGGAATTGTGTAAAATGGAAATATGAAACCTCTTAGGCGTCAAGCCTCCGGGGAAGGTTGCCTGTAGTATAATTGTGGGTGCTGGGGAGCTATAAGGGGGTGGCCAGGTGCATGAGCATCCAATGATATTTGGAGGGAGCACATGGAGTACATAGCAGGGTATTTCGTAATGTGTGTCTGTTTTCTGCCTTTCCCCCATCATTATTTTTGTAGAAAATATTGGATTTCTCTCATGAATAGCTCTAATTCTAAAGCTGCTCTATTTTTCTTTAAGGATCTCCCTTTGAACCCTGAAGGAGCTGTCTTCGTGGAATTCCTTTTTTGAATTCACAATTACTGGTGCTTATAATCGGGAGCAAATACGAATAACTCTCACTTTGTTTCCTGTCTAATCTTTGCTTAATTAGGACTTCATTAAGTTAGGAGGTTTGCCAGGTTAATGCTGGGAATGAGTGCTCAGGTCTTAAGCATGTGCGGTTAAATTTAATTCCAAAGATGATCGAAACCAAAGGAACGTTATATCGCGTAGCATGTGTGATGAGGACATCAGATTTTGGTTTTCCTCAAAGTGAAGGTAGTGTCTGTCCTTTACTTCACAGCACACTGCTTCAGCCAGTTTGTTTGCTGTCACTGCATAATTTGGTATATGCATATTTTAACATAGCAGTGCATGCATTTCAAAGCCAAAATAATTAGCTAACGTTGTAACAACCAGCCACGACACAGTTTTGCTGCATGGGAGTGAGACGCCGCGGTACCCAGTCAAACAGAAGACAGTCAGAGTTGCAAGTGTGTACAGTGAGTGATCCGGGCCTTGCAACAATAAGCAGAAAAATAAAAACCTTGCTTCAGAGTTTCTATTTATCCATGTCTGTTAGCTATTATAAACAAACGTAGTCAACACTAGAAGAAACTGTCGTGTTACTTTTCTACAAATCTGCCATTGGGCTTGGGTATTAAGAGCAGAGTACAGTGAGTTTGATTACTCTTGTTTGATGGACTTCAAACCCCAGGCATTCAAGCTGAAGCCCGTTGGCTTGCACTGTCCCATTGAAATGGACGTTCAGTCAGCGCGTTATGCTCCTGTTACAGGCGCAGCATTGCATCGAGTCCAGGCGAGTCTTGATGAACCGGTGATTATTCTTGGGGCTAGGAGCAAGAGTCGTATGGGCCCCAGGAACTGTAGTGTCAGAGCCGGCGCTGATGTAGTGGGCGGCTGTATCGGCAGGGTGGCCTGTGGGTGGGCACAGGAAAGCGGCAGAGCAGTCCCGTGGCTGAAGGAAGTGCACAAGTACCGTGGCAGATGCAGGAGGTGAGGAACAAGATGGATGTTTTGAATATGCCCATGTTATTCAGCAGTGTTTGGCTACAGAATAATTCAGAATAACCCATGTAAACCATGTCTCTGTTGGTACGTCTGTCGCTTCCAGCGTGTTTTGACAAGAGGCAGTAGATACCAGGAGTAAAGAAGTTAAAAGGATTAGTTAGACAAAAGATTGTGTTGGAATAGAAGCCACGTGATAGAAGGAAGTAGCTTTTTTTATTTCACTTGCTCCCAGACTCGGTGAGATCACAGTGTTTAAATGACACAGCGTAAAAGACAGCCCTCCAGGAACAAGGATTCCAGCCTGAGTGTTTCAAGCTTTTGTTCCATATGCGCTTTGGTAGTATGACTGGAAGATGTTTGTTTTAAACTTCAGGGCTGCTAAACATCTTAAATAGAGCATTTGTTCCTGCCAGCTTCACACAGTGAGTTAAACCACTTTCTTTCAAGTAGGATCTTTCATAAACTGTATGTTCTTTACGTGAGTTTAGTTTTCATTTTGCTGGAAATAATGTGAATCTGCCCATCCACAATTCAGCAGCTTTTTTGCCACTGTGTTCTACCCTGCTGTGCTTGAACAACTGACACGTGGTCTTGGTGTTAATGGGCCTTGAAGTGAAGACCCAATTCAAATGTCCCCACAAGCACCTTTGGCATGATCCCTGGCTTCTTGATTCCAGTTCAACGTGAGTGCCTCTATCTGTTTTAAATCTTCCATGCCGGAAAGAAAATCGACTGATCTATGATGTGACCAGGAAGTTGGCCTGAAGAAAGTCCAGTACTTCCGCAATCCTGCCAGAAGAGCTGCAACATTCACTTTGTTCAGGGACAACTTAAATCATGAAGGCTGGCTGGAAAAGCTTGAGAATTAAGGACAAAGGAACCTCAATTAAGAGGGACCCAGTTCTGGAATTTGGTAGACTAGATCTTGCTTCCAGCTAACTTCCTTACAGTAGATTTGTGGTGCAGGCTGTGCTGTTGTGCTGGAAGCAGTTAAATGGGAAAAATAATTAGAACTGAGTGCATCTTGTAAGGAACCAAGTTGGGTCTTACAAATGATAAGTCCAAGTTCCAAAATGTTTGATGCTTTTGAAGTTGTAGCATTTGCTTATCAGATGTGATAAATGTACCTTACACTGAGCCCATCAGTGAACGCTTACTGAATGCATCTTGCGGGAAGGCTGTGCACTTTGATTAGAATACAAGATGGGAATTCACTTTCTTACCTAGCCTGTTCTTTTTCCAGTCCTGCTGCTGCTGAGAAAATGTGTCCCTATGTCTCATTTGATTTTTAGGTAGAATTAGACTTTACACTGAAGTAGTTTTGCAGCTGCAGTTTCAGTTGGTGCCCAATGCTTTTGATTACAGCAACAGGTCTGTACTACTGTGTTTTGTTACCCAGAACGTTTCTGTTGTGGCCCATGGCATTGCTCTCCTGGGTTAGCTCTGCTGGCTGATTCTGTTCTTACACACGTGTTTTTCTCAGCACTTGTTTTGAATCCGTTATCCCACACTGCTGCCATAGGCCCTGCCCCTCAGCCGGACATACAGGCAGGCTTCCCGTATGGCAAGCTCTCTTCCTCCTGGTGCCAGAGCAGTAACAACTGTTTTCCTCTCTGCGTGTCAGATGGTGCGCCATGCCTAATACCTCCTGTCCCCCTTCCAGCTATTCCTTAAAACATGGGTAACCTCAGGTGCAGCATTCAGTGGTTTGGTTTACTTAAAAGAGGACAGGAGGAAGAGAAACAAGTTGCTGAGCTATTTAATGATGCTGGCTCCCTTCTGGACCTACGACTGCCTCTCATGAAAAATGTACGGATGTGTTGCTTCCTGTTGGCATCTCGTGCCCCCAGCATCCGAGCGATCATCAGCCGTGTGTGTGCTCGTGGAGGGTGCCAACAGCCTGGGGTGGCACTCTCAGCAACCTTCTTTTTCCCCAGCACGGTCCTTAAATGGCCCTTGAACTGTGATGATGATGACAAAGTTTACCTTATGGGGACACATACCAATTCAGTAGTTCCAAGGGGTCTTTGTTTTGTTTTGTGGGGTATATTTGTTTTGTGGGGTATATTTGTTTTGTG
>JADKXX010011206.1:0-36969 GCA_017310255.1 Butorides virescens | reverse complement strand
TTTGTTTTGTGGGGTATATTTGTTTTGTGGGGTATATTTGTTTTGTGGGGTATATTTTTGTTTTTAATTCATAGCCACTCACTGCCCAGTTGTCAGTGGGAGCACGTGAGTTAACTCGCAGAGCAAAGGAAGTACCCTCAGTGTCCCTGCCAGGGATGTATTGAGGGAAGGACTGCCATATGCTACTTCTGGTGCAGACTTTATCTTCCCAACAAACAAGTGTTCTATCTGCTTCTCATAAGTAGCCGTGGGAATCAGTTAAAATGGTGGTATACTTCTGGGACAAACCTAATGGACATTTAATTGAGTTGCTGAGGGAAGAAAAGATGGAGGATGTCCAGGAAACATTTGACTGGGGGAGAGTTAAGCCTCAGCTTTTTCTCCTTCTCCTAACATTACTGAAATGACTTCACCTTTGCGTTGTTGGGTGGCTCTTGCTGCTGCCTTTGGTATAGGAATGTGCAGCCTACAGGCAATGCGAGTGATTTATTGAAATACCTGCAGGATTGTTTTCTGTAGCGAAGTCCACCATACTGAGTGCTCAGAATCACTGCAGGGCAACCCTGCACAGATCTTTCCAGGACTTCACATTTTGCAGACTAACAAACTTGCAGCTTACTGATTGCCTGTGAGTTGGGAGGGTTTTTGAAGAACATCAACCATGCACGTATGCGTTGTTCAGCAGGAAGGCAATTAGCAGCAGCAAGCAGCTACAGCAAAGGTGTGAGTAGCAACAGGTCCTCCTCATACTTCTGACTGTAAAAGTTAAACTAACCATGCTCAGTTTTAACTGTAAAGTCACATGGTACCGGAAGCAGTTGTGCATCTGTATTTGAGATCTAAAATTCAACGATGGTATTTATGGGATACGTTTCCTTAGCCTGGAATAGGTAATTAAGTTCTCTGTGAGGCTTATGAGGACCAGTACAAGTTACTTCAAGACTGCATGCATTCTTTTTTTTTTCACCTGAAGCAGTTCTTAAGTCTCTTTTGCGTGTTTAAAATAGTTCATGGTTTCTGTAGTGCTGCCACAAGCAAGATATGCTTGCAACGTGCAGTGGACTGTATGTATGCTGCTTGTAGTAACAGAGTGGACAGCAATACAAAATTCTTACAGAAGTATAGCTACCTATGAATGTAATTCCAGTGGAATTGCTCAGTAACTTGATTGGTACCTTTTAGTGTTAGAAATGGAATCACCTGTTATCATGATTTAATCAGTTAATGCCGTGCTAAAGAAACTTATATTTTTAAACCAATTAAGTAGTCTGAGACATTTGGTGCTGCTGCTTTTGACATCAGTCCTGTGAGAGCGGTGGTGTGCATCATGGCTTGGGTCATCGCTCCTGGATATACATCCATTGTAAATGCTCCTTTAGTGTGTGGTGCCTCCTTGCCCGCAGTGTTGGTCCTTCAGAATGGAGTGCAATCCTTCTCGTCTTGCTATTTACTTCATTTCTTGGTCTTGTGAACTTCTTTGCATCACTTCTGTGTCTCTCCTACACTCTTTCCAGACTTGACATTCTTTAAAATATATACACACGCCAAAAGAGGGTACAATACATCTCTGTCTTGCCAGTTCCATTTGTAAGGATAGAACCACTACAGTGTTATTTGTATGCATTCAGTAATATTATTAGCACGTTTTGCCATATCATAATATATGCATGGGGGATTGCTTGCCTGCCTTTCTTTTTGTAGTCTTAAAACCCTAGCTGAGTTCGATAACTTGTCCTTTCTTGCAGGAGGGATGCATGTTCTCTGTTGGACTTCAGTGGCAGTAAGCTTCATCAACCAAAATTAAGTTCACTTGATGTCCTGTGCATTTCTGGAGCACTAGTGTAACCACAGGACTCTCTTCTAACTGGTCTGGGACAAGAGATCTGTCTACTGACTATGCTCATATTTTCATGAGGCTAAGATGAAATTACTGTGAATGTTCCTTATCAGGATGGTTACTTTTTAAGCAGTGCTGAGAAGGAATTATGGGGGGAAACTGTATGTATGTGAAGTGCCTGCTGGCTCAGCTTGGCGTGGCAGGCAGCTGGAGCTCTCACGAGGAGGGTGAGCAGGAGAGAGGAGCAGCCTGTGGTCCGTCAGCCCGAGGAGTTTCTCGCTTTGCATGGTCATGCCACCCCCTTGCCCTCACCTCCTGGGGCTTCTGCCCTCGCTTGTGGCAGGTTCTGGGCCCGCTGTTTGTGAGGCTTTAACTTAGCACCGTTTATGAGGTTCTCATCCTAAAAGGATCAATTGTGGAAATGGTTGCTGGATGCTACTTAATAGGCTTTTTGCATACAGCATCACAGGTGCGGTGGCAATCCACACCTACTTCAGCAATCCAGTTCCCTCAGCCTCTCTGCAAAGGGCAAGCGCCTCAGCCCCTCCGCAGTGCTGGTGGCCTTTGCTGGACTTGCTCCAGTTGATCAGTACTTTGCCTTGGGGGCTCCAAAAGGGATGCAGTGTCTAGGTGTGGTCTAAGGAGTGCCGAGGAGGGGGGATCTCTCCGTGGGCTCTGTTCCTCCTGATGCAGCCCAGGGTGCTGGTGCACTTGCACAGCAAGGAGGCTTGGCTCATGTCTAGCCTGCTGACCACTGGGACCCCTCGTTCCTTCTCCACAGAGCGACTCCTTGGCCTGGACCATTGCAGGGGGTTAGTCCGTCCCAGGTGTGGGATGTAGCATTTGTCCTCCTTGGATTTCATTAGCTTTTTATCGGCAGTAAACTTTTCATACGTATGACATAAGCTGTGTTGGGGCTCTCAAGAGATTCAGTCATGTTTCACGCTGGCAAAAGCCATTTTGGAGCCTAACGGTGACAAATAAGAGAGCTGTCTTCTGCTAAGAGCAAGCAGTGGGGAGAACTTGTGGTTTGGAGGAACCCAGCACGTACGTTGGAATTATTGCCAGCTCTCTGGCCGCACTTACTGCGTTGTCTGTAGCGGCATTGAATGGAGAAGGGTTAGCTGAAGGATTTGTCAGTCAGAAGGTGAGCTGATGGCCAGGGAAATGGTGATCCCTTTGGGGAGGGAGGAATAGGTTTCCTTCTCTCTTTCCTGTTTGTAATCAAGAGAAAGATGATCATGTGCATCTTGATTTATTTTAGCACTGTATTGTAGCCTGTCAGGAACAGTCATTTTCTTCCTTTGGGAGCTAAAAATTGAGTTGTAAGTGATTTCTGGGTTCCATGAGAGACGAGTGATAACACAGAGCATACTGCATGTAAAGGTAACGCCTAGAGGATTGTTTATTTCTCTGCTCGTCCAGTGGGAGGAGGTCTATCAGGTGCAGTGAGAAGGCATCACAAGGAGTTGTTTCACGATCTAGTTGTACATAGATCACCTGGATGCATGTATTTAAGACTTTTCTTGTTTTCAGATGTGGGGTTTGCATAGAATTTGCTCCTCTGGGAAAACTATGTTATACTACTGGACAACATTAGTGAGATTTGTCATGGAATCTCCTTGTTCCTTTAAATAGAGATGTTACTGGCCAAGTGCGCAATCATAGAATCATAGAATGTTTTGGGTTGGAAGGGACCACTAGAGGTCATCGAGTCCAACCCCCCTGCAGTCAGCAGGGACACTGCTAACTAGATCAGGCTGCTCAGAGCCCCATCCAACCTGGCCTTGAATGTTTCCAGGGATGGGGCCTCCACTACCTCTCTGGGCAACCTGTTCCAGTGGTTTACCACCCTCACTGTAAAGAATTTTTTCCTTATATCTAGCCTAAACCTACCCTGATTTAGTTTAAAACCATTACCCCTTGTCCTAACGCAGCTGGCCCTACTAAAAAGATTTTCCCCCTCTTTCCTATAGGCCCCCTTTAGGTATTGAAAGGCCGCAATCAGGTCTCCCCGCAGCCTTCTTTTCTCTAGACTGAACAAGCCCAACTCTCTCAGCCTGTCCTCATAGGAGAGGTGCTCCAGCCCTCGGATCATTTTTGTAGCCCTCTTCTGGACCCGCTCCAACAGTTCCATGTCCTTCTTGTGCTGAGGGCTCCAGAGCTGGACGCAGTACTCCAGGTGAGGTCTCACCAGAGCTGAGTAGAGGGGCAGAATCACCTCCCTCGACCTGCTGGCCACGCTCCTCCTGATGCAGCCCAGAGTACGGTTGGCCTTCTGGGCTGCCAGGGCACATTGCCGGCTCATGTCCAGCTTTGTATCCCCCAGCACCCCCAAGTCCCTCTGGGCAGGGCTGCTCTCAATCCTTTCTCCCCCCAGCCTGTATTGATACTGGGGGTTACCCCGACCCAGGGGCAGGACCTTGCACTTGGCCTTGTTGAACCTCATGAGGTTTACACAGGCCCACCTCTCCAGCCTGTCCAGGTCCCTCTGGATGACATCCCGTCCTTCTGGTGTGTCAACCGCACCACTCAGTTTGGTATCATCTGCAAACTTGCTGAGGGTGCACTCGATCTCACTGTCCAAGTCATTGATGAAGATGTTGAACAGCACCGGTCCTAGTACGGACCCCTGAGGGACACCACTCGTCACCGGTCTCCATCCGGACATTGCGCCGTTGACCACCACCCTCTGGATGCGACCATCCAGCCAGTTCCTTATCCACCGAACAGTCCACCCATCAAATACATAGCTCTCCAATTTAGAGAGAAGGATGTTGTGGGGGACCGTGTCAAAGGCCTTGCAGAAGTCCAGATAGATGACGTCCGTTGGTTTTCCTTTATCCACCATTGACGTCACACCGTCATAGAAAGTCACCAGGTTCGTCATGTACGGTTTGGTCATGACATGATAGAAAAATGAGACATTTTGAAAGGTTTTAATCCCTGCCTGTTCTCTATAGAACATGTCTGGTAGGATGGTGGAAGAAACTTGGACATGCTGTGTGCTCTGGATTTTGGCAGTACATTTGTTGCACATGCTAATGGTAACAAAAGAGATGACTTGCTAGCACTGCTGTTCCCATTTGGGGGGGAACTATTCTATAGGGGGTGGCAAGGAGTAGTTGCTACAGAAATTCCTGAAGGTCATTGTGCACAGAAAGGCTTGCAAAGCTACAGAGTTTACAGCTGAATCCACAAAGGTTTTGACAGTAAATAGGGGCAAAATACTTAACTGTATATGTGAAGAAGGACCTTTCCTGAAAAATAACTTACTGTGCAAGTAAAAACACTGCCTTTGACCAGGCACTTGGGCGATGCTTCCCCAGCTTCACTGCTGGTGTGGGGTGTTGTAGCGTGACAACACTCGGATGAGTACAGGCTCCCAAGCACTGATGTGGGTGGTAGAGCAAGGATTAAACTGAGTATACTGGCCAGGTGTGCATCAGTCCTTTTTCCACCTCTGTTTTATTTAATCTTGGTGTTGTTTGCTTGTTATGGTTCCTAAAATAAACAAGATTGTGTTTTTCTTTCTCTTGTGTGTGTTTATACTTCAGAGAAGTTCTCAGCCATGTAATAAATTTCCAACGAATGTGCCTGAACTCTTGGAGTTCAAACCACCTTAAAGGGCCAAGCAACGCTCAGAAGCGATGTTCATAGCAACAGGTATACAGTTTCTTTTTATTTCTCTTTTTTCAAAAGAAGCTCCTTTCTCCTGCTTCCGTTGTCAACTTCTCTCCCATTTTTCTTGTTCCCTCATAACTGTTACAGCGCGCTTAAGTAAGGTGGTTTTCGGGGTGGCCAGCCTTAGTATAAAGCACCGAATGCTTTTCAACAGTTGCCGTTACGTTGCTGCCTTGCAGACTCAAATTAATTGTGATGAGGTTTTCTTGGTAGTGGTATTACCAGGAAGGTGAGCCAGGAAGGAGAGAAGCAATAGCTTTGGTTCTCTGTGCATGGCGATAGAGATTGGGATTATTTTACACAATCTGTTGCTTTTCAGATAGACTGGGGTAACAGAGGGCGGTAGTCTTCCTTGAAGAAGCTCTCAGTGTTGAAGGGTACACGATGACAAGTTGTTGTTACTGCTGTAGCACTCATCAGCAAAGGCACGTATCTTTGGTTTCCTTCCAGATGGATGTGTGGTGGCAAAGAGCTTGCAACCAGTAGTGCCTGGGTCTGGCTTCTTGGATACTCTTTGTCGTTTCTAGATCCCTTCATCATCCTTAGGTTTGATTTTGTCCTCCATGCCGGAGATGGGATGTTATCAACCAGTTTTCAGAAGCTATGCCATTTACTGAGCTCAAATGTCTAAATGACATTAAATGTAGATATGTAATAGTCTTTATTTTTAAAGAATCGTAACAGATTATAATCAATGGAGTAGCTTTTTTATTGTGAATGTTTGAATTTTATAGCCCTTCCACTATGAGACTGGGGAGAAGAAAAACCATAGCTCCTAAGTTGCAACAATTCCGTTTTTAAAAACTGAGAGGAAATGGAAATAGCAATAGAAAAAAGTGTGGGCTTTTAAATTGTCTGCAGAAAATGAAGGAAGTCTCTGGAGCCAACTGTATGGTAGCATATACATAAGATGTAAACAAATGGGAAAGGGAGCCAGGAGAGCTGGCTGGAAAACATTTTTTTTGAATGTTCCACAATCAAAATTAATCTTGGAGATGATGTAACCTTCCTGTAGCAAACAGATAACCATTACTGTATTGTGTGCTCATTTTCAATGTGCATGTGGGCTATGCAGTAGTATCTTTGATCAGTGGTTTGCTCTTGAGTATCCCAGTTTGCAACCAGTAAATGGTTCCAACTACTTCTGTTCCTATTCACATGTCAGCTTTCTTTTGTTGCACTTTTATTGCCCTTAGGTCCTCGTGTTGTTCAGTGTAGCTATGAACTTCAGTCTGAAGGGACCAGCGAAGTAACCGGAGCTCTAGAATGTTATATTCAGATACTTGTAGAATATGTGTTTTTGTTAGGAGGGTTTATTTTGCATCTGCTCTATGTTCATTGATCCTAGAAAATGCTCACAAACCCCTTGTGGTGAACTTGAGACTGAGGGTACAAAACCAACAGTCTCAATTGTTGCTGTAAAATAGAGAGCGAGGATGATCTAGGCCATAGCTCTGAACGTCATCGAGCTCATCCTGCGGCTTGCTTTACTTTCAAGGTAGGTGAGCTCCTACTCCTTGCCCTTGATAGCCTGACTGAAGAACGAAGGAGGTGGTGTAGCCTGGTAGGAGGCAGCGGGCAGGCTGCACTTGCTGGTAGGCTGAGACAAGTGGGATAATCTGGGAGAAACGTGGCAGTTGGTAAACGAAGTGCTTAGAAAAAAAACTTGCTTTCTGCTATTAACTTAAGGTTTTTCCCATGATAACTTTCATACTGAAAACCGGTAGTGTTCATGGGCACAAGTGTTTTCAGCCTCATGTGTGCCTACTACTGAACAGATTAGGATATTTGTCCATTCTGGTATTTTAAGTGGTTGATGGTGAACATTGAGAGAAGAAATTAGCTCTGCTTTTGATGGATGATGCAGACAGACCTTAACGTGAACAGCAAAGGCGGGCCCAGATCCTGCTGCTTTGAGCTGAGAAGGCGGCGAGGTTCTGAAATGGATGGTTCCAACAATGGGACCATTGTGCTGCGGTCACGCTCGCTTCTTCCTCTGTTGCATTCGTTGGGTAGGGAAATGGAGTTCCCCTGTGGCGCCTTGAGTGAGTCAGTCAGACCAGTCCTGCTCTGCATCCTCACGAGAAATGGACAGGATTCTGTTGGGAAAATGAACACAGCGTACCTCCCAAGAAGAATTTTCTGGTCCAATGGTCACTGCCACTGAAATGAGTTGTCAGAGGATCTCAAGATAAATAATGACTGGGCAGTGTGATGGCAAATGTTGCATTTAATATCTTAGAACATACAAAGTAATGTGTGTATGGTTGGGAATGCTGTAATTACAGAATCACAGAATCATCTGGGTTGGAAAAGACTTTAAGATCATAAGGTCCAACTGTTAACCCAACACTGCCAAGTCTCCACCCCCAAAACCTGTCCCCAAGCGCCACGGCTGCCCGGCTGTTAAATCCCCCTGGGGGGGGGACACTCGACCCCTTCCCTGGGCAGCCCCTTCCAGCCCCTGACAGCCCTTTGGGGAAGGAATTGTTCCCCAGGCCCAACCTCACCCTGCCCTGGCACAACTTGAGGCCCTTGCCCCTCGTCCCATCGCCCCTTCCCTGGGAGCAGAGCCCGACCCCCCCGGCTCCCCCCTCCTCTCAGGCAGTTGTAGGGAGCGATGAGGGCTCCCCTCAGCCTCCTCTGCTCCAGGCTGAACCCCCCCAGCTCCCCCAGCCACTCCCCAGCAGCCTGGGGCTCCAGACCCCTCCCCAGCTCCGCTGCCCTTCTCAGGACACGCTCCAGCCCCCCCCTGGGCCTTCGGGGAGGGAGGGGCCCAACCCTGACCCCAGCAGTCGAGGGGCGGCCCCCCCAGTGCCCAGCACAGGGGCACGGTCCCTGCCCTGCTCCTGCTGGCCACACCACTCCTGATACAAGCCAGGATGCCATTGGCCTTCTGGGCCACGTGGCCACACTGCCAGCTCATATTCAGCTGCCTGTCAACCAACACCCTCAGGTCCTTTTCTGCCAGGCAGCTTTCCAGCCACTCTTCCCCAAGCACTGCATGAGGTTGTTGTGACCCCAGGGCAGGACCCGGCCCTTGGCCTTGTTGAACCTCATACAATTGGGCTGGGCCCATGGCTCCAGCCTGGCCAGGTCCCTCTGCAGAGCCCCCCTCCCCCCCAGCAGATCCACACTCCCACCCAGCTCGGTATCATCTGCAAACTGGCTGGGGGTGGCCTCGATCCCCTCGCCCAGGTCATGGATGAAGATGTTAAACAGAACTGGCCCCAATACTCAGCCCTGGGGAACACCACTTGTGACCGGCTGCCAGCTGGATTTAACTCCATTCACCACAAGTCTTTGGGCCCGGCCATCCAGCCAGTTTTTTACCAAGTGAAGAATAAGCCCGCCCAAGCCATGAACAGCCAGTTTCTCCAGAAGAATGCTATGGAAATGGTGTCAAAGGCTTTACTAAAGTCTAGGCAGACAACATCCACAGCCTTTCCCTCCTCCACTAAGCGGGTCACCTTGTCATAGAAGGAGATGGGGTTGGTCAAGCAGAACCTGCCTTTCATAAACCCACGCTGACTGGGCCTGATCACCTGGTTGTCCTGAACATGCTGTGTGATGGCACTCAAGATGATCTCCTCCATAACCTTCCCCAGCACCGAGGTCAGACTGACAGGCCTGTGGTTCCCCTGATCCTCCTTCTGGCCCTTCTCCTAGGTGGGTGTCACACTGGCTAACCTCCAGTCAACTGGGACCTCCCCACTTAGCCAGGACCGCTGATAAATGATGGGAAGTGGCTTGGCAAGCCATTAATTAATTTATTTGGTGAGCCAAATAAACTGATTATGTGTGCAATGTGACAGGTTGTAAAACAGCCTTTTTCCCCTTCATCCACTACTCAGGGTTTATCTGCTTAAGAGGAATGTGACCCCGCTTTCTACCCAGTGAGTAAAATAAAAAGTTTTGTGAACGAGCTGACTAAGCAGCATTTAGGATCAGTCCCCTCGCCCCCATCAGCTGGGGGAAGGATTCTTGGCAGCCCTGCTTTGAGGGAAATGTGACAGCCCGGAGGGGCGTCAGCTGGGGGGGGTTAGTGTGCAGACCTGCGCAGCGTCACCGCCCTGTCCCCGGCGTATGGGCCACGAGCGAATGGGCCAGCAGATGGGGGTTGCAGCCTTCATGGCAGGTACTCAACGGCCTTGGTGTTGAAGGGCTGGCACATTGCACCTTCTGTTCTTGCCGCTGCAGCTTGCAGTTACCACAGAGTAATTGCCGTAGGTAAAGCGGACGCTTAGGAGGCCTTGAGTTTTGGGGCTCTTGTGCTCTGCATTTCACCCCTTTTAATGGGAGGACCTGAGGATTGCTACCTCGGGCCTGTGACAAGGTGCCTTCTGAGAAGCTGC
The DNA here is from genome assembly GCA_017310255.1 of Butorides virescens. NCBI lineage: Eukaryota > Metazoa > Chordata > Aves > Pelecaniformes > Ardeidae > Butorides > Butorides virescens. The sequence continues at coordinate 27,093 of JADKXX010011206.1, read as the reverse complement.
TGCTTTTCCCCTCTCTGCTGCTCTTTACTTCTTGAACTTGGCAATTTCTGTTACTTCCATAATAATCTTTAAAATCTAAATTATTACCCCAAGTTGAGAAAACCATGTGAATGTGCTTAAGCTCCATTTGTACTTGGGTGGTGTATGTCACAAGAATTCGTGTGGTTAAGTATCTTAACTATTTTGCATTTTTCCTCCCCGTCACAAACAGAACATTCTACATATCAATATACAGAAAAAATACAAAACACTGTAAGTGAAAAATTGGACTGTCAGGGAACTTGCTATTCTAGAGGAAACGGGTGAGTTGTGGCTGTCGTCTGCTGAGCACTGTTGCTGCAGATGCTGTGCAGGAACTGGGCTGATGTTCTCTCGAGCAGTCAGGTGTGCGGTGTATGGCTCTCCTTGTGGAAATATGTGTTTACTTTTTAGGGAACTATTTCAGTATCCAACAAGTTCAGCAGCTTGTACAATTGACGGGATAGCTCTCCCATAGGAAATGGCTAGAATATTGACAGATTTCCATGAATTACCAATAAGTTCGGGAAGACTTTTTAGCCAACTATGACATTCTGAACATTAAATGGTTTGGGCTTCTGGGAATGAAGAAATTGGTCCCCTTTGTGAGAGCAGTTTTTTCATGAGTGTTTTCTGTTTTCTCAGGGTACGGAGTCCATTAAGATGGAAAATGGACAAAGCACGGCAGCTAAGCTGGGGCTTCCTCCCCTCACACCAGAACAGCAGGAAGCTCTCCAGAAAGTGAGTAAACTAGATGTGAATTTGTGGCTTTTGTTTGTTTGTTTGGGTTTTTTTGGTTTTTGGTTTTTCCAAATGAGCATCTGTTACTGACCTTATAAAAGGGAACTCGCCTACCAAGAATATGGATGGGGTAGTGGCCATGCTGTGTGTGGATTCACACTTACAAATTTGTGCCCAAGAATTACTTGTTTTGGTTTAGAGTTTATAGATGCTTTTTGGGGAGCATGACGTGGAATTTGTGCTTAGGGTGGGGAGAGTGTTTTTAATTTAAAAAAAAAAAAAAAAATCAAACTCGTAATTAAATAACATCTTAAGATCACATTGTAATTCTAAGACAATATGCAGCTGCACAAAGTTACTGCAAGGAGCAGCCTGTACTCCACAAGGAATAGGTTTCTGATACGCTCCAGCTGGTCTTTTATTCTATCCACACAAGAACACATCACGCAATATCTCTGTTTTCCACTTACGCTCTTTCCCACGTTGTCGTAAAGAGACCCAGTAGCAAGTACTTTCAACCCATTTGAGCCAGCCTGTTTTAATCTAGATGAAATTTCAGTCCAGCTCTGATTTCTGGTTGTTGGTCCTGTTTTATACAGCTGGTGGGGAGGTTACTCCTGACTTCTTGCCCACTTTCCTGATGGGAGTGAGTGATGCCTGGCTTACTGAGAGGAGAGCAGAGTTGGGAAAAGAGGGAAAAGAAAACAAAACCAGGGAATGTGGGAGCTGTGGGCTAGGTGTCTTCCATACTCTGGTGAGGCAGGTATAGTATTGTCCTAGGTAGGCTTCGTGCGAATGTTCCCGTAATGTTGAAGTTGCTTGTGTGTGTGTTGTTTGGCTCACAGTGTGAAACGGCCTCGTTTCCTCTGGCTTCACCGTAGCTGACAGATGTAAATCCCCTTGTCCGTTTCCAGGTTTCCGAAGCACACGTCTCAAAACCACGGTTTAGAGCCTACCGTTCCCTGGCACCTCCCAAACACGTACAGCCATGGAAAGCAGGTGCCTGAGGGGTTGGCTGAATGTGTTTGTACCGTCCCCTGGGAATAGGCACATGTGTGGGTATTAGGTGTCCCTTGACAAAGAGCCTCCATGTCGACACCACTGGGTGTAAAGCTCAGGCTTTGTCAAGTCTGTAGAAGACTGAAAGAAAAAGACAAATCAGTCTTGTGTCTTCAGGCTAGGAACCAGAGGAGGAGAGCTGGAGCATTTTAGTGAGCAAAAGCAGTGGGTTCCTCAAACTAGAATAGGCCAGATGCGATAAGAAAAGAGAGGGGGAGTGCCCAGTCAAGAGACTGGACGTGGGGATTTGGAGCCCCGTTCCCTTTTGTAGAACCTCTTTGTCCAGATGTTCTCTGAGTGGAAAGGACTTGGAGGAGGCTATCTGTCCTGCCCTCATGCCAGCAGGTAAGGTGCTATGGTGGGATCGAAGGGGCAGAGGGCGGAAGAGGGGAAACGCTAAGTGCGTAGTGCATGCTGCTTTCCTAACATTGTGCCTGGTGCAGATCGAGTCCATCCAAGCCTCTGCTCGAGCGTTGCGCTGTATTTCAGGGCTCACGACTCTGAGATGCAGACCGAGATGTTACTAAGCTGTTGGCCACTGGCTAATGTACAGTGCCTTAGTGCTTAGGGCTGGAGCACCAGAAAGTTCTGCTGGCAGCCAGTCGTGTGGTTCTGGGGAACTGTGGTGTAAAATCAAACATCGTTCCCGGCTCTGTGGTGTTGTCCTGTGACTACAGAGTCTGTATTTCTTTCTAGGCAAAGAAGTATGCGATGGAGCAGAGTATCAAGAGTGTGCTGGTGAAGCAAACCATCGCCCACCAGCAACAGCAGCTCACCAACCTTCAGGTGAGAGACCCTCTGAGATGCTCCTTCTGTGTCTTACTCTCCCCAATAAGGTGGAGTTCTTTTTGCACTTAGAACCAGAGCACAGCCCTGAGGCCTGCCCGGAGCCAGGTACATGTGTTTCCACAGTGAAGCAGAAGTATACTGTCTTCAGCCCCCTGAAGAGACTCCCTTTACTCACCTGCACAAATTGCCCCCAAATTTCACTCATTCAAAGAGTAAATTTTTAAGAGTTTCTCTCCTGTTAGCTGGGCAAATGCTTCTTGAAATGCCAGAAGCCAAAGAATTTGTGGTGGGTTTCACGTTCAACTTACCTTTAAGGTGGTGTCTAGGGATACGCGGAACAGTATCCTTCACCATCTCTTCCACTTGAGGGGAGGGTACCTGTCTCTTCTGTTATTGGCAGTGCTACCCTATTTCCCTCCCCTTCACCCAGGTGCGCCCCCAATTTCAGAGAAGTTCCATTGGCTATTCCTGCTAACACTGGAATGCCTATGTACGGGGAGAACCCTTAACTGCTATTTAAATCTCCCTTCCTTCAGAGGTTTCTTGAACACGTCTCTCTGCCTTCCACTCAAAGTTAGGAAGCCCAGAATAATGGCTTTGGGATGATGTTTTTTTAATGAAGAATCACTGTGGATGTGCTTGCCACATGAGGCAGCTCTGGCCTTTCAGGGCTGTGCATGTTTCTGAGTGTCTGTTCTAGTTGAGGGGCTCCTTTTTAAATGCTGGGGGTGAATCAACGACAGTGGTTACAGAGGTTACTATTGCCTTGAGTCCCCCCTGGGAGAAGACCCTGCTTCCTGAGGCAGTGGCAGCAGCACAACTCCACCCTGACCTGGTGGGACTGGAATCTGCAGGGTCCCAGCGCTGGACAGTCCTTGGGACCAGGCAGTGAGGGGCAAGGAAGGAGAGGCCTCTCTCGCAGGTTCCCTGTGCCGCCGCTCTGCTTGAGTTTTTACAAACAGCCGTAGTATGCTCAGCTCCAACAGACTGAACTCTGTCTTTACTGTCTTTCAGATGGCAGCAGTGACAATGGGCTTTGGAGATCCTCTCTCACCTTTACAATCGGTCAATAGACATATTCACTTCTTCTTGGGCACTTTGTCTTAGTCAGGGCCTAGAGTGGGGAAGTATGTAGTGGTAATACAATGCTCTTAACTCAACCCAGCACAACCCTCCCACATACCCACCTGTTATGGACAAGCACAACAAGCAGAGGCAAAGTGTAAACTTCCCAGAGGAAGACCCTAGGCTGGGTGCAGTCTGCTGTGACACTGGCAGTCGGGGTCCTGGAGTCAGTTGGCAAAGAAAGCTTTAGATTTCGAACAGTTCTGAACACACCTGTGAAATTGTGGGAGCTGCATTTCTAGGGATGCTACAGTTCTGAGGTCCTGACCTAAAACTAACTGCCAAGGTAACTCACAAATGGGCAATTTCTTATGAAGCAAACTCATAGCACCGGAGACCTGGCAGCTAAGGTGCTGGGGAGGCCTGGGGCACTATAGGTTTGCAGAAGATATTGTAGCCCAGGTGTAAGACTGCTCTTTCTGTGCATGTTTCTGGACTAGGTGAATATGGCATGTTTCCAGTAAAGTAAAAGCAGGATGGAAGTAACAGAACTGCAGGGCTGTTCGGAGAACCTGTGCAGTCCTTTAGTGCTGGAATTTCTAATCAGATGCCACAGAGAGCTTAATTACCTGGGATTATCCATCCCCTCCTTTTTCTTAGATGTGTCGGACTATGGCCGCTGCAGAAAGTGTCCTATAAGTGCCACTCTGCATGCAAATGTTCATTTGTAAATTTGTAAATATTTTTCCATTGTGCTGGAATACAATATTTGTGCTTGGTATAAAATGCAACCGGAGGCTTGTACTCCAGGAGTAAAACTAAAATCACATGTTTTCCCTCCTTTAGCACTGCCACAGTAGGTAGAGTGTCAGCAGGAGAGCCAAAATAAATTTTACGGGGGTGCATAGGTTTGGAATGGAATAGAAGCGTACATCGTGATGTGAATTTGGCATAGCTTGTTTCTGAACCTCATGCCCATACCAATTAATACTTGATAGCATAACTCCATCAATTTTGCTTAAAAAGATTTTGGCTCATTATTCACAGCTGGGAAACAGATCCAAAGTGTGTCCTGATAATGTAACAGGAAATGTTTAATTTCTCCTTAGCCTCAAGGGCATAGCCAGTACTGTGAATCCTTTTCCCAAGACATTCCTGCCTCTAGGGAGCCAGAGACCACTGCTGACCGGACAGAACCTAGAAGCAGGAGTTTGCTCTGAATCATTCGGCTGTGGTATGGTTCAGGGTAGTTAGGATGCCCTGTCCTCAGCAAATGCCTTATCCCAAAGCCCATCAGGAATGTAGGAAATGCAGACAGACCTCTGTCCAACACTTTTTCCTGTTGACAAGATCCATCAATTTCTACATGAAGGAAGCGCAGCCTGAACTTCTTATTGCGGTATCTTAGTGCCTGAGATTAAAGCTTCCTGTCTGCTTAATCCTCCAAGTATTACAGCTCAGAATTTCCATGTCACTTCAGCAAGATGAGCACAATTTCCTGGCGTCGGTGTATTAAAATTGAAGCTAGCGATTATGTTTTTGCATCACCTCCTTTGTTTAAAGAAGTACTCAAAGATGATGTTTTGGCTTGCCCTTAAAATAACCTTCATAAGCACTTAACAGTGACATTACATAGATTAAAACTATCGGCTGCTGCCTTTATGGTGGTTGCAGATACTTTAAACTCCATTTTGTAGGTGGAGAAAAGGGCCAGTGGCCAGTAAAATCTACTTAGTGTAGCTAGTGCAAACAGTGAGGTTTCTCGTCACGAGTGTGACACTCGTGCTTGGCTCCCTGAGGTACCTTGCATCATTCCCCTGACTCGAGGCTACCGATCCCTGTTACCGATGCATGTATGCCTGTCGGCATCGTGGTGCACTCAGCTCTGCCTTCCGTAGGCCCAGCTCTCTGATATGCTGCTGATGTAACTCCACCCGCCCTGTTTTGCTAGGATCTCTGCAGCAGGGTAAGATGTGGATTGCCTCCTGTAAAGGCTGCTGCCGTGGGAGGGGACAAATGCCGTTTTTCTGGCACCTGTGGCATTGATAACTGCCAATGGGGGAACGTCCCCTTTGCATATATAGACCTTCAGAAGGTGACAAATCCCCGTGCCTGGTGCAAGGCTGCAGTGTCTCATCAAAAAGCACTCCTCGTAAACCACTAAACTTTTATCACAGTCTGTGGCACCATGGGTGAGGCACTTCCCTCGGACACTTGGGGTTGGAATGGTGATGGCTCTGAACCCATAAATGGACACACTACACTGACTGAGGGGCTACTGGTCACTGGCTTTCCTGCACCAAAGCTGGGAATGTGTTGGAGAACCTGGGAGACAACACGTCAGCTGTCCTGCCTGTACACGTGCCATAGTCCTCCTAGTCACAGCATTGCAGAGTAAATTGAAAAACAGCTTATTTTTAACTGTGTGAAATACTTAAACCCAGTCAAGAGGCAAGCTTAATATCACTTCAGGAGCAGCAGTATGGGGTGAGAACCATTCCTATTTATAGTATCCCTGCTGTATGGAATAATAGGAGTTGGACCTTTACAGTTTGCTTCCTCCTATGGTCAATGTCACTCACATATGGGTACTATGAGGGAGAAGGGCTTCCTCAGGTACAGTTTGAGTCCACGCTTCTGTGACTACCACAGATAAGACGCTGTCCCTTCTATTTTGCCGTGTGAGTTGCAGCATCCCCAGCCACGTTAGAGCTGATTGTGCTCGTGCTCGTTACGGCACTGAGCGTAGGCCTCTCGCAAAGGCCTGGGTTCAAGACCCTCTGAAGCAGTGGGGGTGGGGAAGAGCTGGTGGTTCAGAGCTCCAAAGCACTGCGGTGCTGGGGAGGGAGAGAGGCATCAAGCTTAACGCTGCGCTTGCCTGCTCTGCAACAGTCCGTAGCCCTTACTGCTTTGCATTTGTTCCATCCGTTCCACGCAGAACAGGAATGAAGCCCTGCGCATATCTCCAACGCACTGTAATTCAGTCTTGCTGATCATAGGGAGCTGCCTCTGCAGAGACCTAATTTCTGCCTTGGTCCCAAGACGTGCTGCTAGGAGATGCTGGCCAAACCTGTGACTTTTTTTTTTGATTTTTTTTTTTTTTTTTTTTGTAGGCAGCATCTTCCTAGAATAATGTTCATTAGTAATAGCAATTCTAGAATTGCAATAAGGGGGAAAAATAATTGAAGGATACTTTTTTGGATACCTGCTGTAAGAAATTTCTGGATTTGTCTTGCAAACAGGTTTTCAGGCATACTTAGGAGAAAATAGCACAGAGACCTTCTCTGCACCGAAACTGCTAAGGGCGGAGTCTTTGGGGGCTGCACCACTATCTGAGCCAGTACCAACAGGCAGTGATAAGTACTAGCACCACACGCTTAACTAAGAAGTTTCGTTTAACCATTTAATTTCTTTTCCTTTGCTTTTGAACTGTGCGGTGGAAGTGGTGTCTAGTACTGGATCTCATACTGCCTGGGGCGGGGGGGAGGAGGTGGTGTGTGATGCCGGAGGGAGCGGGGAGGAGGTACCCAATTCCAGATCCTTTGCTGCCTGGGAGGATGGGGCGGGGGGAGGGAGCGACCAGGTGGTGCCCGGTATTGGATCTCTTGCTGCCCCTTGCGGGAGGGAGTGGGAGGGATTGCTAATAGTGTCTAGAATTGAGACCTTTGCTGCCTGGAGGGGGAAGCTGTCCTAGAATGAAGTTATTTCCTCCTCCTGCAAGCGTTGCTGGAGATGTGATCAGGCTGGGGAGGGTTAGACCTTATCAGTGGGGTCGGAGTTAAGGCTCCTGAGGTGGCAGATCCCATCAAAGATTTGACTGCCCCTGGGAGTGAGCTGTACTGCTTATCCGCTCCAGCAGTCTGTGCATTGAGCAGGAAAATACTTCTTTATTACTATCTGTGCCAGGCTGTGCTGCAGCCCGGTGAGGAGCTACCTGCTGTTGGGTCATAGCTCCTGGGAGGGCAGGAGGAAGGGAAAGAGGTCCTGACATCCATGACCACCCCCTGATCTAACCAGCCAGTTCTTCTTTCCAATACAGATGGCAGCTCAGAGGCAGCGCGCCCTGGCCATCATGTGTCGTGTATATGTGGGCTCCATATACTATGAACTGGGAGAAGATACCATTCGCCAGGCCTTTGCCCCGTTTGGACCTATAAAAAGCATTGATATGTCCTGGGACTCTGTTACGATGAAACACAAGGTTGGTTAACAGCCCTTGAGTGATCTCTTTTTCTCCTCTTCAGGCCTTCTTGAACATACCCAGGAGAAGAAGGAGCCTTTATCCTCGTAGAGAGCAGGCTGCTTTTAGCACTTGAGCTTTGAGATCAATGTCTGTAGCTGCCTGTTCTGCTTAGCTTTGTGGGATTTCTGTGTGTGGCACAAAAGATGCCAAACAGCTAGCAGTCCTGTATGCAGTGGCCTTTTGCTATTAGGCCTCCAGGTATGAGAGGCTCTGGAAACAGTCCAGAGCCTTGTGTCAGTCCTCCTGCATGCAATTTTCTGCTTTAATAAAAAGCTTCTTTAAGGAAGCATCTTCTCAGGCCACGGTAGTGGGAGTCTGGTATGCGGGAAGCTTTGGCTGCGTTAGCTTGGCACTAGATTCGAGACAAGACGTGGCTGGTATGATTCAACAAGTGTATCCTTCTGTCCTAGGGTTTTGCTTTTGTGGAATACGAGGTACCTGAAGCTGCTCAGCTGGCCTTGGAGCAGATGAATTCTGTCATGCTGGGGGGAAGAAATATAAAGGTAAGGAGCAGGCATGGTCTGAAAATTCTTAGTTTTCTTTACTGTGAATAATGGGTTTATGCCCAGAAATGCTTCCCACAGCACTGCAATGTGAAAGATAACCTAAAGTCTGTTCCCTGGTAGACCTTGATATTCAATCCATTGAGTACGTAGCAGCTCTGGGTCCCTTTCTCCCTGAGGAGAAAGCCCCAGCATGCTAATAAAACCTGGAAACTGGTTCTGGTAAGCTAGCTGAGTTTGTTTTCCACCCACACAGAGAATGGTAGTCTCTTGAGGACAAAGCAAAGGTGAATCTTGCTATTTTAGTGCTTTCTCTTGTTGTACCTGTGTGGAGAGTAGATAAGTAGCAGCAGACTCTTGTGCCTGTTGAAAGTGCAAGGGACTTCAAGTGGAGGCCCACCCTTGCTGTACAAAAAGGAGGCACTTGGCACAAACAGAAAGGAGCACAGGATTGTAGCTGTGGTTTTTCAGGCAGTAAGAGGGGAACTTGCAGAGGTGAAACACTGGGCGGGGACAGGATGAGACTAGTGTTTTCTGCAAAGTGTTTTAGGAGGCTGTAGTGAGGTTGGGGTCGGTCTCTTCTCCCTGGTAACAGGCGATGGGACAAGGGGCAAGGGCCTCAAGTTGTGCCAGGGCAGGGTGAGGTTGGGCCTGGGGAACAATTCCTTCCCCAAAGGGCTGTCAGGGGCTGGAAGGGGCTGCCCAGGGCAGGGGTCGAGTCCCCACCCCTGGGGGGATTTAACAGCCGGGCAGCTGTGGCGCTTGGGGCCAGGGTTTGGGGGTGGGATGGCAGGGGTAGGGGAACGGTTGGGCTGGGGCAGCTTAAAGGTCTTTTCCAATCTAAACAATTCTATGATTCTGTATCTTGCATTTATATCTCTGCATATCTGCAGTGTCTGATTTCTGAGGGGGTTTAGGACAGGGAACATAAATGGGGGAAATACGGTGGAGGAGAGAGCAGAGTCTGCCCAGGCTCGCAGTACGTCTAGAATCCACCGTAGTGCGGGTCGTATCCAGAGCTGAGTCAACTGTTGCCCTTTGCTAATTATGGCCTTAGGAGGCATTACTGGGTTTGAAAGGGCAGTTGGGTGGCTGAGTGCTTCTCTGCTGTAACTCTGGGCGAGCCGTGCTGCTGCTCTTCAGAACGCGTAACGGCCTGTTTGCTGGTTCTCTGCAGGTTGGGAGACCCAGCAATATCGGTCAGGCGCAACCAATTATAGACCAGCTAGCGGAAGAGGCACGGGCTTTCAACCGCATCTATGTGGCATCTGTGCATCAGGACCTTTCAGATGATGACATCAAGAGCGTGTTTGAGGCCTTTGGGAAGATTAAATCCTGCACGCTAGCCAGGGATCCTACGACAGGAAAACACAAAGGCTATGGTTTCATCGGTAAAATGGCTGGCTGGGCTTTGATGTGGGGTAGGGAGAGTGGCTGGGGGTGTCCTCTCTTTTTTTTTTTTTTTTTTTTTTTTTTTTTTCTCTCTCTAGTGGAAGAATTGCATTAAGCAATGGGATAGAAATACATTTGGAGCAGATCTGTGCCTGAACTTAGAAATATAATTAATAGCCAGATATTTTTACTCACTGTTATGTAGGTTGAGAGAGATTGCTGTGCTGACTGTTCTCAACAATGCTCCTGTGATCAGAGGGGTGAGATGAGTGAGCTAAGCACCGAGGGTCTCCTCACCAGAGCTCTAGACAGTTGTTTTTTGCAAATACAAATCACAGTTGTGTGACAAGAGAGTGAGTGGGTTTAGGAGTAGAAAGGATCATTCGTAAATATTCCTCTTTCTCACTGCAGAATATGAGAAAGCACAGTCTTCTCAAGATGCTGTTTCCTCTATGAACCTCTTCGACCTCGGGGGTCAGTACCTCCGGGTTGGTAAAGCCGTGACTCCGCCGATGCCTCTCCTGACGCCCGCTACGCCAGGAGGATTACCCCCAGCAGCTGCTGTCGCTGCAGCGGCTGCCACAGCAAAGATCACCGCACAGGTAAGGCATAGGCCGGTGTGGCTCAGCCAAGTGGATGGTGGTGGTGACCCTGCTGGAAACAAGCATGGCAAACTGTCCCAGCCAGCGGTATCCACTCGTTTGAACGCAAGCCCTTGGCCTAGATCCTACTCTGTTCCCAGGACTTCACGTGCAGAAGCTTGCCTCTGACACTTGTGAGGATCTGATATGCCAGCATTTTGGAATGGAGTCTGGCACAGCTGATCAGAAATTAAAGAAATGGTGGGGAAAGACCGGAGGGGATTCTTTGTCTGGATAGGCAAATCAATGGCTAGGGAAATGGTTACAGTAGAGGTTAAAAGAATGCATAGAAGTACCTGAAAGGGGGCAGACTAATGAGGGCAGGAATAGTCGCATGAGCAACAACTCTGCTGTTGAAAAGGCTCTGCCTGTGCCGTAAGGTGCAAGACAACTGTAGTAGCTTTAGGCTGTTCTGAAACAAGGAAATGCAGTGATGGAGCAGAATTGGATGTTGATGCAGGAGTCATGGGGTTCTCGGATTTAGTTTGCTTGAAGTAACAGAAGCTCCTGGCTATGACCAGTAGGCACTGATGGAGGAGGATTGTCTTTTGAAGCAAACCCCCGTACCCATGTCTGTCGTCCTTGCCTTGGGCAGTAGAATCTCCCCCTGTGTCACCATAAACCATGGAAGAAAGGAGTTCCAGCACTGCTGGGTTCTTGGATTCTCACAAGCAAAAAAAATTGCGGAGGTGTGCCGCCTATATGTGCTGCTAATCAGCTGACAGTGACAGTAAATAAGTCAGTCTTGTAGAAGAAGTTAAAGAATTAAAGCTATTAGGAAAAGTTGCTTTAGCCATTTAAGTAAAAAGTGGGGACAGCTAACGACCAGTGTAGTCAAAAGTTACGATGGCCTTGTTACAGCACTGAATGCTCACATAAGTATTTTCCCCTGCGTTAGAAGCGTAAGGCAGACTGTCCAATGATGCACATGGGATTATCGCATCCTAGGTGGGTGTAAAGCTCAGTTTGTCATCTGCAGATTTACACTTAATAGTTTTGGGGGGGGTTTGTAGCAAGTCACGTCAGGGCTGTTGCTGGATGCCTGAAGAATAGCAAGCATGATACTCACGTTTAAGGCAGCATGGAAGGCTGGTATCTGCAGACTTTGTTCTCACCCCAATGGTAGGGAAGGATTGAAGACGAGCTTTAAAGGAAGGACAAAATTTTCAAGAGATGTGAAAATGTTTGGGTGTTGTAGGGAAATAGCCCTGCTAGATGAACATAACTTTCTTTGATAAGACTATTGTTGTACTTTGTTAGGATACGCTTTAATTTTTCTTCCCTATCAGCCATTCACGAGTTGATGGAGACCCCTGTGAGAAGCTGTTAGACAAGACCAACACTATTACAATGAGTTCTGAGTCATGGAATCGTTTAGGTTGGCAAAGGCCTTTAAGATCATCCAGTCCAACCATTACCCTAACCCTGCCATCCCACCACTAAACCCTGTCACTAGTGAGACGCGTAGCCGAGTGAGAAGAAGAGATGGAAACAAGCTGTGCTGAAATTGCTGACCCTTCCCTCTGGTGAAATGGCTTACAGATGGGTCTTGCTTCATCTCCAGTAAAAATCTGAGTGGCCTTATTCTAGGCATTAGGAGGAGAGTACTACTGGAATTAGTTGGCAACGTGGAGATGAGCTGCGTTATTAATGTAGAGGAGAATTGGAATATCGCGGCAGATTGGAGAAAGAAATACGTGCAGCATTTAGTACAGTACAAGGGACGGCGTTTAAGGAAGAGGTTTTTGCTCCATGGTGTCAGAGTTCCTAGGAATCCCATGAAAACAAAGAAGAGAAGGATCTGGGTAACTAAATCATGAGTATAATAGCCTGGGAAGCGACAACAACAAACAAAGGGATCCTAGGGTATATTTTTAGGCACATTGTTTTGGGTAGTTTTATGGAAGCATTTTATCATTTAACTGCATTCATCTCAAATGTTTGAATTCTGGTCATCTAGAGTCAGGATGTTTATTTGGATTATAGAAGGTATGGAGAAGTACCGTAGTTACTGGGAGAACTGGAAAACCTGACATACAGGAAGAAACTTGAACAGTTTGGCTTGGTATAACTGTAGAAAAATGCTGAAAGGCGCATCAGGTTTTTGCTCAAGTACAGTCTGTATAGAGGCAAGTAGGTGGCGGGATGGGCGAAGAGGTGCAGATGACACAGACCAAAGGAAGTGGTCATGAAATGTTCCAGTTATCACGGCTGGAAGTTTGGAGGAAGTTTCCAGCCATTGAAAGCAGTGAGGTTCAGTAGGGTCTTACCAGTAAAACTGGTGGTGGCAGAAGTTAGTTACATGGCTGTCTCAATGAGAAGATGGCTAATGTGATAATTGTGTGCAGTTGCTACGATCACGAAGGCGCATTCCAGTGCTGTGTTGTGTCTGCACCTACAGGATGAAGACTGGAGAGAGAAGATTTTTGGTGTAAACTGATCTAAAAGCATGCAGCTTTTGAAAATAGCAGTATTGTGCTCTCCCTTGCCCTGTCCCTGTGCTTGCAGTAGTGTTTTTGACTGCAGTGTTCCTTGAATCAGAGAAGGATTAACCTTCTGCCAGATCCCTTAGGAAGCAATGAAGCTGTAGGAGCTCCCTCACCTGGTTTCTCATGTGGCCCCAGAGCCCTGGTGCTGTCCTCAGGGCGGGTGGGATGGGAGCTCCCATCAGACTTTTTAAACAGATCACATTCCTTAGCATCAGTAAAAAGCTTGATTTGTGTAGAAAGTGAAAACAAGCAGAGATTCCTCTTGCTCTGGAATTGCCTGCATCTTTCACACCATGTATTGACTCTCTTGGTTTCTTTCATTCAGCCGCTGGAGGGTATGGGTGAAATTTGATTGGCTAAAAAGGTTTTTCTTCCAAGGCTTGGTGTCTCACAGCTGCTACATTTCTCTGGCGGGCTGGGTGGCATACTTTTTTATTTTACAGTAGCACTGGAGAGCTGTCCTCCTCAGAACCTATATTCCTGGTATTTCTTAGGTGTGACAAAAGCTGAGCCTCGGCTTCCTGATGCAGAATTAACGCTTGGGGGTTTTCTCTTGGGGTGTTTTGTCTTGCAGGAAGCGGTGGCGGGAGCTGCGGTTCTTGGCACTTTGGCAACCCCTGGGCTGGTATCCCCGGCGCTGACTCTGGCCCAGCCGTTAGGGGCGTTGCCGCAGGCTGTCATGGCAGCACAGGCACCGGGAGTCATTACAGGTGTGTTTACTCTTCTCTTTGTCACTTGTGTGCCTGTCACAAAGCAAGGGCCTCTATCGCTAGGGTCACAGCGAAGGAGAACTTGAAACTGAAATCCTTCTCCTTGCCCTGCTTTGTCAAGAACTTTTATTTTCTTTTTATTTGTGCAGCATAGCAGGAATTTATTTTGGTATATAATAGATAGGACAGGGACATGAACTTCACAGCAGGAATGCATGGCACTCTGAGTGAAAATCTGGATAATTGTTACTCCATGCAAAATCCTGCACTCTTGTCTCCCTTCTGGGCAAGTATATGATGCATGTGTTGAGTGCTTACATCCTGTGTGCTGACTAAATTGCTGCTTATGTCTCCCTGGTTGTTGGTGGTGCAGAGCAGATAAAACCATCTAGATTCTGTGATCCTCTGTCACTGGCTGGTGTGTACCCAAATGTTGTAGAACGTCAGTTCTTTATGCTACAGAGTCTGTACTCTTACAGGTGTAACCCCTGCCCGACCTCCCATCCCTGTCACTATTCCACAAGTGGGAGTTGTGAATCCTATCCTGGCCAGTCCCCCAGCATTGGGCCTGATGGAGGTCAAAAAGGAGAAGGAAGAAGAGGAGGTATTCCAGGAGTCAGAGAGGCCAGAGATGCTGAGTGAACAGGAACACATGAGCATATCTGGCAGCAGTGCCCGTCACATGGTGATGCAGAAATTGCTTCGTAAACAGGAGGTGAGTGCAGCGCGACTGCCCTGAGCTGGTTCCAGTTCTAAGCAAATGAGCCGACCAGGTTTAGATCGCTCTCGATGCGGTATAGCTGTGCATTTTGTGTGTGGTACAGGCTTCCTGCAGCACACCTTGTAGGTACCCCACAGAGCTCACGTGGGACTACAAAGGCTACCTGCTTGTGATGGTTCTTATGCTGGCTTTAGGATCTGAGGGTTCAGACCGGTCACTAGGCCAGAGGAGGTGTCCCTGATTAAACTGTGTGTTTACTTAGCATTATTAAAGGAACCATGATGGCCTTTGGACTTACAATTAAAGAAGTGAGCCTGGCACATGGTTAGGGACAATCTATTACAAACTATTGAGTCCACCTTTTCCCCACAACCTCATACTGTGGGATGAAACGGAGGCGTTTATAAAACAAAACCTCACAGAAGTTGCAATGAGAAGAAGGATAAGAATGAATGATGGAGGAAGTCAGCACACTAAACAGAACGATAGATCCGTAGGTTGGGGGGTGAGTGTCTTGGAAGGGGCTGTATTGATAATCTCATCAGGCTTCTTGTTTGGGCATGAGCAGAGGTTTGTTCCTGTGCATGATTGGGTTTCCTATCTGACACGCAGATTTCCTGAGCTTTGACACTGAATCGACAATGTTTGCTAAATAGGGATAATGCTGACGTGCGTGACACACATGAGTCAGCTACTGAGTGTTCTCCTGTACTTTCAGAGTGCAGAATTTTAAATACATCTTTGAGCTCCTGACGTAGCAGCCAGTTTCCCTCTGTCACGAGTATGTTTTCCAAAGACTCCAATTCATTTGGCACGCTTGCTTGAAAAAGGTTTAGGGGTATTGAAAGAGTCTTAAACTACACCATTCTCAGAGCTGCTTAGCATTCTCAGCCTGTAAGTACCCTTTTGGTTTTGCTGTTCTTTTAGGAGTCTCTTAAAGGCGGTTATGCAGACGTGTGAATAGGAACGGGAACGAGTATTTTAAAATTACACTGAGCCTGAAATGCTGCGTCTGCTGGCCTATGCTGTTGGGCTGGGCCAGAGCTGGGAGGAAGGGATGCGGTAGAGCTGGGTGTAATGCACAAAACCAGGCTGCCTACAGAGGTTGTGAGGTCTCTGTCCTTGGGGACATTCAGAAGTCATCTGGACATGGTCCTGGGCAACTCTAGGTGGCCCTGCTTGAGCAGGGGAGCTTGGGCCAGGTGACCTCTGGAGGTCCCTTCCAAACTCAACCATTCTGTGATGCAGAGAGGTGCTCAGTCACGAACGGGCTTGATGGGGGGAGGCGTGTGAGAGGTACGTTGCAGGTACTCTGATGGACTTGCATGTTGTTAACCCCTGCAATGAAAGTACCTGGTCAACCATCAGCTGTCAGAGGTATAAAAGATCTGGTTACTCCTTCTGCTTTATTTAGAGAAGAGGAAAAATTTTCAAAAAAATACACAATGGTGGTGTTGAAGACAATAAAGCAAAAAATGACTGGATAGGAACAGCACAAGAAACATTATAGAGGTGTCCAGGTCACTTGTGCTTTGAAGATGTGTCTAAGAAAAGCCCAAGGGATGGCACATAGCTTCCTGAGGGCACACACAGCTGTCGGGGAATGAGATCTGTTCATGCTTCTGATGCCCAGGGAGAAAACTTACTAATTTATCCCTGAGAACTTGGGACATTACTGGTTTCATAGAATATACTTGTACTGACATAGCACTGGAATACCTGGTGGTGCTCAGGTGTGCTGCGTGGTCTTGACGTGCCTTTGCAAATCTCATCCCAGTGTCTTAGGTACATTGATTCATTTCTCTTTGCCTTCTCTCCACAGTCCACTGTGATGGTGCTTCGCAACATGGTGGATCCAAAGGACATTGATGACGACCTAGAGGGAGAAGTGACAGAAGAATGTGGCAAATTTGGGGCTGTAAACAGGGTCATCATCTACCAGGAGAAGCAAGGAGAAGAGGAGGATGCTGAGATCATTGTCAAGATTTTTGTGGAGTTCTCCATGGCGTCAGAGACTCACAAAGCCATTCAGGCTCTGAACGGGCGCTGGTTTGCGGGGAGAAAGGTGGTAGCAGAGGTGTATGACCAGGAGAGATTTGATAACAGTGACCTGTCAGCATGAACTCTGCTTGAAAGACTTCGCCCCTGCCCCCTCTGCCTGTCTGGGTTTTTTTTTTTAGCCATGTATAAAGAACGCTCCAGGGTGGGCACAGATCTCTGTGATGTACTCGTAGTTTGGATAAAAGCGCAAAGAAAGCTGGTGTGCATCTGTGTGTGTGTTGAAGGGGCTGGCATCCTGTCAGCTGAGTCTGGCATGGGTCTGGCCTCACCCACCTAGAAGAGCCTGAAGAGGAGGGGTTGCTGCTTGTGCTCCTGCCTTACACTTGGTCACTTCAGAAACACTCGGGTCAAGATCCCACTGCACCTTTTAGGGGCTGGAATGGCCGTTTTCTCCAGAGATGGAGGGGAGAGTCTCTTCATGAAGTTTTGCAGCAGCAGCCCTGAGTGCTGCTGTCTTAACAAGGAGGAGCGTAGCTTGGGTGGTGCTGGGAGGGAGCTTTCCTGCTGAGGACCTGCATGTTCAGCTTGGACTTAGGAGCCCAAACATGGGTCAGAGCTGGCTCTTTTTGGAGTGCTCACGACCTGTTCTGACACCATAGTTTGGACCTCACAGTTTTATTGATGGGTCAGAATTACCCTCGCTGATCCCTCCTTAATGTGCCAAAACATGGACAGCAAGTCAGGCTGCAGGCATCACAGCTGGGTTGAGAGAGAGAGTAGTGCTGATTTGCAGCACCTGAAGTGCATGTAGGAGATGAACATCTAGCTCTTGTACTATGGACGGTGGTATGGAACACGTGCCTCGCCCAGAAGGGGAGTTTTGGGGCTTTTATGTTGAGGACCCAAAGCTTTAACAATAGTTACAAAGCTTAAACGCATTTATTTTAGTAATCTTTCTGTCTAGATAATGAGTAGGAACAGAATTAGCTTGTGTTAATTATATTAAATATTTTAGGTATGTAAAGGGCTACTCTATTGCTTGTTATGCATAGCTGGTACATGTACAGATCTGAAGAAAATCGGTTTAGTTTAGAAATTCACATAAGGGAAGAATGATCTCAGAGGAGCATTGGTAGGGCATTCTGAGTTGAGCCCGCAGCTGTGGATTGCTTCTAAGCTTGGAGATGTTTTTAAAATTAAACTTTTGTATTTTGTTTCAAACACTCAAAAGAACCCTTCTATTGCAGGTTACAAATTTGTATTTGCAGTTTAACTTTATTTATCATTCATCTGTGTTTGCTTCTTTTTGTACTAACATTGCCTGTTGGCTGAAATAACCTTTCTTTCTCCCTGTTTTTGTACCCATTCCAAGTCAAGAGCAAGCCTGTCGTTTTCAGCATGTGTTTTGATAGCCAGTGTCTCTTGGGCTCAGCCTGCTCTCTCCCTGGTCGTCTGCCCTGGCAGCCCTTCTTTGGATTTGTTAGCCTGAATTTCCCTTTCTTGGAAGCAGTTGATGAGACCTGCTGCACATCCGGTGTAGTGGCATTTGTCCTTCATCTGTGCTGCAGATCCCGTGCCACCTGTGATCCCATCGACCACACTGGTAGCTCACTGTTGTGCCAGTTTGCTGCTTTGCTGCTTTTGTTCGTGGTGCAGGAGAAAAATCACTATTTTTAATTGTTCCAGGGTTTTATTATTCCTACTAAAGAAAACCAAAGCACCTCTCCCATGACTTGGTTGGTCTCTCTAGCTTCCATTTTCTGCTCTTTGCTCCTGTTCCCTTGGCTGGATTTAGGAGTATAAAGACTGCATTAGAAGTTTCTTTGTGGTGTTAATGGTTTTAAAAACCCGAAGTGGATGAAAGTTGATGCAAGGGGAAAGCATAGGTTAAAGAACGACAGCCTAAGTGTTCAGAAGTTTTTGTGCACGATCAATCATACTTGGCTGACAAGGTGATACTTTACAAAAGTAACTTGATAAATGTCTTGAGAAGCCAAATGTCTGACAAAAGATCATCTATCGTGACTTGTGTGGCCTGTGACAGTCCTCCATAATACCCTTGTAACTCAACTGGAGAGAGATGGGTCTGGTGGATGAACTAATGGCTAAGGAATGGCTGGATGGCTGCATCCAAAGAGTTGCAGTCAACAGCTTCATGTCAGAATGGAGACCGGTAATGAGTAGTGTCCCTCGGGGGGCCACAGTGGGACTGATGCTGTACGGTATTGTCATTAATGACAGAGTGGGGTTGAGTGCACCCGCAGCAAGGTTGCAGGTGACACCAAGCTGAGTGCTGCAGTGGGTAGACAGATGGGACGGGATGTCACCCAGAGGGACCTTGACAGGCTGGAGGAGTGGGCTCATGTGAAGCTCATGAGGTTCAACAAGACCAAGTGCAAGGTCCTGCACCTGGGTCGAGGCAATCCCTGCTATCAGTACAGGCTGGGGGGAGAAAGGATGGAGAGCAACCCTGCGGAGAAGGACTTGGGGGTACTGGTGGATGAAAAGCTGGACATGAGCCAGCAATGTGTGCTCACAGCCAGGCCAAGAGTATCTTGGGCTGCATCCAAAGCCGCGTGGCCAGCAGGGCGAGGGAGGTGATTCTCCCTCCTTACTCTGCTCTGGTGAGACCCCCTGGAGCACTGTGTCCAGCTCTGGGGTCCCCACAAGAATGACATGGACCTGTTGGAGTGGGGCCAGAGGAGGGACACAAAAATGCTCCGAGGGCTGGAACACCTCTGTTGTGAAGAAAGGCTGGGAGAGTTGGGTTGTTCAGCCTGGAGAAGAGAAGGCTCCAGGGAGACCTGACAGCGGCTGTTCAGTACTTAAAGGGGGCTGATAAGGAAGAGTGGTTTTACCAAGGCCTGTAGTGACAGGACAGGGGGAAATGGTTTTAAACTGGAAGAGGGTGGGCTTAGACTGAATGTAAGGAAGAAATTCTTTATGATGAGGGTGGTGAGGCACTGGACCAGGTTGCCCAGAGAGGTTGTGGATGCCCCACCATCAGAAGTGTTCAAGGTCAGGTTGGACGGGGCTCTGAGCAGCCTGACTGAGTGGGAGATGTCTCTGCCCACAGCAGGAGGGTTGGGCTGGATGATCTTTGAAGGTCCCTTCGCACCCAAACCATCCTGTGATTCTTTGACTCCAAGATCAGGTGTTGTACATCATCATCATTAAAATGCTGTAGTGTGAGCTAAACACAAATGGATTGGGAATAGCTGACAAAACATAATCCTAAAGGGGGGGGTGGAGAGATTGAGGAAGGGCTTTTATTGGGTCATGGAATAGTTTGGGTTGGAAGAGACCTTTTAAAGGTCATCTAGTCCAACCCCTATAGATCTTAATAGAAATCTGATTTAGGCCAAATATAGACATTTCTAATGATTGAGGATCTTGAAGCAGGTATAGAAGTGGGCACGTAACAGGCTAGCGTGGCAGGTCCGCAGCAGGTCAGGCTTGGCCTGAGTGGGTGCAGGCTGCTTTGTGTTTAAAATGGCTGATTCAGCAGTGGGGGGCCAGTTTGGGAACCCGTAACTGAAGAGGATGAGGTGGCTATGGGGATAATCAGCGGGTGTGCTGTGTGGTGGTGGATGCCGTGGTGCTCCTCTCCTGGGGCGAGTCAGGGGGGCTCACCCTCCGTACAGTTAGCCTGTGCAAGCCCGAGGCCGTCCGCGACCCAAAGGATGACGCGTGTGACCCGAGGCCGTCCGCGACCCAAAGGATGACGCGTGTGACCAGGGGAGCACAGAGCTGTGCCGTGAGAGCCCCCTCTGGAGACCCTGGCAGGCTGCTGCCATAGCTGGTGAGCCAGTCCGTGGGTCCCCAGGAATACTGCTCGAGTTGGACCCTGCACAGAATTTACCGATGGCCTCTCACTGTTCCTTCCCCATTCCCTCCTACACGGCGCTTCAGGGGTGTCTGTGCGGTCACCAGCTCCCACTTAACCCTCTGTTCTCCCAGTTGTTGTATTGTGTGTCGCGCTCTCAGCAAATTGGAAAAGCTTGTGGATGTCTTCAGGTGCGGCACGGATGTGGTGGGGGTGCAGACGAATGATCGGCTTCCTCGGCATCAGCTGCTAGTCAGGCTCCGGTCTTCCCTGGTACTCCTTAAGTGGTTGTAGCCCCAACAGCTTTCTGATGGGGTGATGCAGTGACAGTGTCTTCAAGTGACTTCACCTTCAGGCTTTTTCAGACTTCCCCTACTGACGGAACACGCCGCTCCGCACAGTAACAGCGCTCTGCTCGTTTTACCTGTGTAGGGCTTTCGCAGCCTTGGTCTTTGGGGTGAATTGTTTGAAAAACGTGGGCAATTCAGAAGGCTTTTTGCAGAAGCAGCCTCAGTATCTGGAAACCTTGCCACGTTACTCCACGCCAACGGACATTCCAAGTTGTGCAGCCCTAAATTAGGAGAGAGAACTGTGCTGGTCTCGTTAAGGTTCAGGCCCAGATCTGCAGTAATTGCCTGAAAGACAGAAACGTGTCCAGATCTGCCATCCCGTAGTTCCTGGGGTCTGTGTGTTCAGGTGTGCCCATGCGGAACGACGACGATGCTGGTGGCTGTGGTGTCGCAGGGGCCCACGGGTATCTTGAAGCAGAGTGTGCGTAACTCACCGGGTGCCAGCACTGATCGAACAGGAGCGGAGCTGAGCAGCCGGGGTGCTTTGTCGCCCTATTTATGGCAGCGAGCTGTTTGGGTGCGGCTGCACAAGCTGTTGAATAGCTCGGTCTGGTGGCAACTGCCAGAGGAGGCTCTAGGTTTTACTGAACACATCCCCAAAATGTTTGGGGTAAGGATGAAACCTTGCCTGAGTGCTGGGCTTTACAGACCGGGCCTGGCCAGTAAAGAGTTCAACTTCCCTAATCCCCAAAGGAAGCAGCGTTGGTGGAAAGCAGAGGCCCATGGGCTGCTCTAGGTGGGCCTTCGTGTCTTGGCGCTGCATCGTGGGTTTCTCATCTGCAGAGGGGTCGGAAACTTGAGCTCTTGTAAGGCTGCGGGCCTGCCCTGCAAGCCCAAAGGCACTGTTCTAAAGAGGATAGGGCGTAAGGGGAGGCAAGAAAAACGCAGTGCCACAGAAGCCTGGTGACAGCCGTGCAGGGCTGGTTCCCAAGTTTTTGAACTGGATCATTTCAGCACAACAGGGGAAAGAGCTGACGAGCTCCTGTACCTGTGCTCGCTGCTGAGAGACCTCTCCTACCTCTACAGGATTGCATCCCTGGAAACCAGGGCTTGAGCTCTCGCCCCAGTGGATACGGGTGCTTGAGTAAGTGCAGATATTCATGAGTCTGGGAGACTTGCACCTAAATTCGTTGTAAACTGGTTCCAGCCATTCCTGTATCTGTTGGGCTCTGTTCCCAGGGAAGGGGCGATGGGACGAGGGGCAAGGGCCTCAAGTTGTGCCAGGGCAGGGTGAGGTTGGGCCTGGGGAACAATTCCTTCCCCAAAGGGCTGTCAGGGGCTGGAAGGGGCTGCCCAGGGAAGGGGTCGAGTCCCCACCCCTGGGGGGATTTAACAGCCGGGCAGAGGCGGTGCTGAGGGCCAGGGTTTGGGGGTGGGATGGCAGGGGTAGGGGGGCGGTTGGGCTTGGGGATCTCAAAGGCCTGTTCCAACCCAAACGACTCTGAGATTCTCCCCACCCTACCCACCCCAGCTTTGGGACGCTTTTTCCTGAGTCCTCTGCCTTGGACTTGAATGCTTGGGCGGAAGGGATAATGAAGACCCGGCTTGAATCCTGCGCCCATACACCTAACTACAGAGCTGCGTGCCACTGATGCTTTCTTTGGCCCAGGACCTCAGGGTTCAGGGCCTCAACCCATGTGATGCTGTTCTTTGTCCTGTTCCTGCTCTTGACTTGGGTACAAGTCTAACGGCTGTAAACCCTGTGGTGTGTTCCCGCGTAGCAGATGGACGGGAAGGGACCGAATAACTTGGGAAGTAGCAGTCAGAAGCAAAATGGGTACACAAAAGGGTTTTAGTATCTCACTGGCACTAGGACAGACCATCTGTGCACATCAGTTTCGTGCCAGGTAAGTGGTTCCACTTTCAGTAAGAATAAGGTAAAATCCTGACGTGTCAGCATTTTCCTCCATGTGCTGCATCTTGTGTGGGTCTTCGTTCTTAGGGCTGTTGGGCTCTCGGAGGGACAGCCAGGATGCCAGGATGGATATTGCCAACACAGGCACGTGTGACCCATCCTTGTACAGGAGCGTGCCTGATGAGAAGAGAGGCCTTAATAGCACTGTGGAAGGCTACTTCGTTGGTATTCCTGCTTCTGAGGGGACAGTCCTTTGGTGAAGCACAAGGGTAGTTGAAGTAACCTGAATTTAGAGCCAAGGATTTTTTTTTTAATGAGCTAATTACCGGACTTCACTGGCAAGTCTGTGGTGGGCTGTTACCAAAGCAGTCTGTCGGTCTTTCCTGGCAATCCATGCCTGGACCTCTCTCACACAGGTCCTGAAGCAGACCTTCAGCTTTGTCCCTTCTGTTCCTGTTGACATTGGACCTCTCGGTGATGATCCTTCTTCCCTGCCAAGAGCTGGTGCTGCTGCTGGCAAGGATCTCTCTCGCACATGCGTACGGCCCTGGGGTTTCCTCTGAGATCCAACCTGTAATTCCTGGGGACTGGTGCAGACCCTTGGAGCTGTGGGTCTTCATATTCTCCCTGACCCAGCTTCTTTCACCTTGGCAGTCTTTCCCCCCAGCGTTCATAGGACTGCCTGGGCGATGGGGTAGTTTGCCATACGTGGGGCCGTGTCACTGAGGCTTTCAGCTGTTCTTTCAATGTCCGGTCCTTGCTTTCTACAGAATGAACCAAGTGGACTTGCCCCAAGTGGCAGCTCCGCTGTTCAAAGGGCCCCCCCTGCCCAGGGCAGTGGCCTGGGAAGGTTCCTAGGCAAAAGTGGCAAGCATGGGATGGGTGTGCTTCGGATACCAAGACCTCACAGGTAGGGGCTGTCCTGAAACAGAGGCTGTGTGAATCCATGCACCGCTAGCTAAATCCTCGGGGCCTGGGGCATCATGCAGCACTGGGCCTGGGGGGAGTTCCTCGTCCCTTCTGGGATGCGAGTCCCACTGAAGCAGTCAAGGGTGGCTGCTGCCAGAGCCTGTCCTACACAGCTCAGCTTCTTCCACCTTGACCCTCATCTGGGTGGCCAGGGAGCTGAAGTACTTGGGGCTTCTTGGAAGGGAGTTCTTTCCTCCGGACCTGTTGCACCAAACTTGCTGAAGCTGTTCTTGGCGCCTCTGTGGGTGATAGACCTAGCAACGTGCTGGGGGGTTCTGCGGCTGAAGGAAGAGAGTCCCGGCAGAGCCGGCGGATGCAGGGCAGCAGAAGGAGCTGTTTGGCTCTTTCAGGGCATGCTCTAGGTCCAAGCTTCCCGATGGGCCTGTCGTTTAATGAAACTGCGTGGCAAACACGGTGCAGTTTTCCAGAGGGAACAGAGAAGCGAGTGGCTTGAACTTCCAAGCACTGCAGGGCAGAGGAAGCGTGTTCTTGTACACAGCGTGCTCTGCAGCAGCTGCAATGGAGCGCGGTCACAGAGAACTGGTGTCCCAGAAGCGTAGTCCTGCAAGTTAAGGCAGCGCCACACTGAGATGGGGACAAGGCTGTGACAGGGCTCTTCCAGTGATAAACTTCATCCTCGATTTGGTTTGCAGGTCAGCGTGTGTCAGCCCTGGTTCCATATTGGATCCTTCCCGTGGTGGGATGATAAATCCCCGACTGCAGTTCAGCGTGGGGGAGGCAGAGCTGGCAGCGCTGCACCTCTAACAGCTGGGTGGAGCAAGAGGAGCTTGAACAGAAAAGTTTTACCAATGGGGAAGGTCGGCTTCCCGAGAAAAGCACATCAAATCCCCCATGTGTTGGGAACTGGTCAGGTTTGGTGGCATCTCTATCTCTTAATCGTTTGGAAGATGAGCAATGTCGGGTGCCTCCAGAACTGCCAAACGCTATCCCGTCGGGGTAGCTGCTGCTAATGGCTCCCGGTGCTCAAAGCCGTTACGGAATCTTTCTTCTACCGTGAAGATTTTGACTCAGATGTTCGAGGTGGTGTCTGAACAAGGACACCATTTGCAAGTGCATTTTCTCTGGAGCTGTAAGTGACCAGAACCCAGGCGTTTCAGATGCCTACAAGTGCCTGGGTCAGCTGCTTACCCGTCTGCCGTCACTGGGTACATCCAAACGCTCTGTGTCGTTTCAGCTCCCTTGCAGGCGCCCGCTCTGGGTTGCTTTTGATGCTGGGTGAATTCTTTCTGCTTCTCCTTCATCATGTCTGACCGGCGAGCTTGTGCATAACGGGGCTTCTTGTTCGTCGTCTCTGACACGACCTTGCACTCGTGCTGAGATGTGGACAGACTGATTAATGAAACCATCTTCATGCTATCCCAGCTTTTGCTTTGTTGGGCTGTCCCCCTCCATTTTCCAGGCACCGGCGCTGGGATGTGCTTACAATTTGGTACGAATGCTAAGAGCTGGTCCTAAAGTTTAAATCTCCTCCATTTCCTGATGGCTGATTCCCCGTCTGTCCCACAGTTCCTGAAGTCACCTCCGTGTTGCTCCTAGCTGCCTTCGTGCTGTCTGAGGGGGCTTGACGCCGGCCAATGCGTCACGCTGGTTAGTGCTCAGCGTGGCACCATTCCTCTGTAACAGAATGCTCTGCAATGGACACAAAGGGAAGGTTAATAAACCCAAATTAATAAACCTAAATGTTTAAAAATGCCTTCCTTCAGGATTTCACAGCCATTGCCCATCAGCCATGGGGGGGCTGAAAGGCCCTGTAGTTGCCTGGGTAACTCTCACCACCTCACACTCTCACCACGCATGCCCGTGCCCCACGCTTCTGTTGGGTGCAGAAACCCCTCTGGCTCTGCGGTACAGGAGGAGCCCGCGCGCCGCCTCAGGGGGCTTGGTGTCCGAGGCTGTTCTGGGGGTGCTGGGCTCTGCTCAGCGTCGCACAAGGGCGTGTGTGAAGAGGTGCCGTGTTCAGACCGTGAGGAAGGGACAACTTCTCCCTAGAAGTTTTACTGTGAGATAAATGTCCACTCTAGGAACTGGTGCGAAGGTGGAGACCTGTGTGCAAGGTAAAAACGGGGCTGGGACAAAGAATCTTGTTTGGAGAGGAGATGAGTAATGGCCGGGTGACACGGCTGGAAAATTAAGGGTGATAAACTTAAATGAGCAGACATAACTGGGCCACAACGATAAAGAGAGATAAAGAGGCCAGGAAACTGAAAGCAATGCAGGATGAGAACAAGGACTGTGCTGTCCCGTGGACAGCTCCGAGGTAACAAATTGCTTTGGACTTCACGCTTCTGTTGCAAAGCAGCATCTTGGGCAGCGTGTCCCAGAGCTGAATGTACACCCAGGCTTGAACCCACCCTGCCACCCTTGCCTTCACAGAATCACAGAATGTCAGGGGTTGGAAGGGACCTCGGGAGATCACCCAGTCCAACCCCCCTGCTCAAGCAGGCTCTCCTACAGCATGCTAGACAGGACTTCGTCCAGGCGGGCTTTGAATATCTCCAGAGAAGGAGACTCCACAACCTCCCTGGGCAGCCTGTTCCAGTGCTCTGTCACCCTTAGAGTAAAGAAGTTCTTCCTCATATTCAACTGAAACCTCTTATGTTTCAGTTTGCACCCGTTGCCCCTAGTCCTGTCACTGGACACCACTGCAAACAGACTGCTTCCATCCTCGTGACTTCTGCCCTTAAGATATTTGTAGGTGTTGATGAGATCCCCTCTCAGTCTCCTCTTCTTCAGGCTGAACAAGCCCAACTCTTGCAGCCTTTCCTCGTAGGGGAGATGCTCCAGACCCTTTATCATCCTCGTTGCCCTCCTCTGGACTCTCTCCAGGAGTTCCTCGTCTTTCTTGAACTGGGGAGCCCAGAACTGGACACAGTACTCCAGGTGGGGTCTCAGTGGGGCAGAGTAGAGGGGGAGGAGAACCTCCCTCGCCCTGCTGGCCACACTCCTCTTAATACACCCCAGGATGCCCTTGGCCTTGCCGCGGGGGGAGGCGGCAATCGCTGCTCTTTATTTCCCCTCCTGCAGCACTTGTTGTACAAGCGCCCCTTGTGCCCCCTTTGAGTCGGGGTCTGGCTGTAGGCATTGCTCCAGCTCTCTTCATGGAGAACTTATTTCACACTTCCGATCGCCTCCCTGTGCCGTCTTTAGGCTGAGCGAGTCGTTAAAGAGACACCTTGGTGCCTCAAGGAAATTTGCACAGCAGCGTCGGCTTTTTTCAAAGTATTTTCCTAACAACGCCCCGCATTCTAAACGGGGTACCCGGCGGCTGCCCCTTAGCAGCGTCTGTGCGCGCATTTCGGGGAGCGATGGCGGCTCTCGCTCTCTGAATGAAGTTGGGGTTGTTCTTCCCGCTGGATGTTGCTTCCACGGGTGAAGCCCCAGCGCTGCCGGGGGAGGGAGGGGGGCTGCAGCCGGGGGAGGGGGGCTGCAGCCGGGGGAGGGGGGCTGCAGCCGGGCTGCCCTTCAGCCTGAGGCGCGGCACCGCGGGGCCCAGGCGCCGCCACCACCGGTGACCGCTTACGGCGTCCAACGCCGGCTCCGCTTCGTTCCCCCGGCACCCAGGGGCGCGGCCGCTGCTCCCCGGCCCAGGCTCCGCCGCCCCTCCCTGGGCCGGGGCTGGGCCCGCGGCGGCCGCCGCTCCCCTCCGCCCCAGCGGCGGGCGGGCCCCTGCGCTCCGGGCCGGGGCGGGCGGGGCCGGGGC
>JADKXX010011205.1:0-18143 GCA_017310255.1 Butorides virescens | reverse complement strand
GGCGCGGCCCGGCGCGATGCTGCGGTGCATGCCGCCGCTCTGGCGCTGCAACCGGCACGTGGAGGCGCTGGACCGGCGGCACTGCTCGCTGCAGGCCGTGCCCGAGGAGATCTACCGCTACAGCCGCTCGCTGGAGGAGCTGCTGCTGGACGCCAACCAGCTCCGGGAGCTGCCCAAGGTGAGGCCGCGGCCCGGCCCGGCCCGGCTGGAACGCGCGGCCGCCGGCGGAGGCCTCGGTCCGCTGCGGCCTGGGGAGCGCGGCCGCCGCCCGGCTCGGCCTGGCGGGGCTGGAGGCCGGCGGGACCCGGCCGGGCCTGGCGGGAGGCCGCCCCCTTTCCTCCGGGGCTGCCGGCGCCTTCTCCCCTCAGCCGCCCCCCGCTGGCCCGGGAGCGGCGCGGGCGGGCGCTGCCCCGGCCTACCCAGCCCCGCTCCCGGGAGCGGCCTCCGCCCGGCTGCGCCGCTTTCCTTCCCCCGCGTCCGCGCTGGGGAGCGCGGCTGCGTTCCCTCCCAGCCCCGTCCGGCTTCCCCGCGCTGCTGGCCCGGGCCGAGGGGCTGC
This sequence comes from Butorides virescens, assembly GCA_017310255.1. Classification (NCBI taxonomy): domain Eukaryota; kingdom Metazoa; phylum Chordata; class Aves; order Pelecaniformes; family Ardeidae; genus Butorides; species Butorides virescens. Next base: position 17,587 of record JADKXX010011205.1, on the reverse strand, counting down.
CGGAGCCGGCGGGGCCAAGCGCCTGCGCTGTGGGAGCGGGGGCCCCGGCGGGACCCGCGGCCGTAGGCGCTTGGCTGGGTCCTTGCGGCTTTACCGCGGGAAGGGGAGCCCCTGGCTTCGGCAGCGCCCGCTGTCCGGCGGCGAGGGCGAGCTCGTCTGCCTGAGAAAGGGGCCTCCCGCCCGCCAAAGAGAAACGCTTCCCCGAAATCAGCAGCCCCGTGAGCCACGCTTGCTGCTAAGCAAAGCGCGACGTGGATTCAAAACCTCTGGTTTAATCCATACTCCAAAAAAAGCTATCAAATAAGTTTATTAAAAGTGACAGAGGTGCCTTACGCTTGCTTTGTACTTGTTATCTGGGACTTCAGCCTGCGCTTGCAACTTCTTCCACAGCTCTGTTTAGCCACAGAGTTCTCTGCACAGGTAACACCGGTGACAAATCCTTCGCGTGCTGCCAGACACCACGCCGATGTCGTTCCTCTGTGGCAGCAGAGGGCTGGAGATCGGCTCGGCAGAGCTGCTGGCTCGACCCAGGCATCTCTGACTCCCGAAGGGCTCTCGGGTACGGGCCGAGCTCTCGTGCTTGGGCCCTGAGGTACCGTTCGGGGGGAACAGAATCCATGGTGTTCCCGTGCCGCGGGTAATCTGGAGCATAGGACACTGCAAACAAGAACTGGAATTTGAACCTGCCTCTCAGGAAGGAGGTGGCCTTGAGACGCTACTGGGCTATAGGATACTCTGGAGGAGGTTTTACCGCATATCCCCTGTGGAAATTGCACCATTTAAAAGTTAGTTGGGTATTGCCTGTGCCAGAGAGAAGGTGTGGACTAGATGGTCCCTTCCAACCCTTGCCGTTCTGTATGTGACTGCAGCTGGTTTGGATAGAGGCTTCTCAGTGAATAGAGACTTAAGTCACTTTTTTATTAAGAAAAAAATGACAAACAGGTCATTATTTTTTGTTTTAAAGTTTTTTTGTGGAATTACTAACACATTTTGAAATTTGCCACGAAATCTGGGGGAAAAACCCAAACATGCACACCAAAAACGTTTTTTTGATTCAGGCCAGAATAATTTGGTTTGGCTTTGCTAAAGGGTGCAGTCCGTGCCTCCCCGCCCAGGCAGGCTCTTGCTCTCCTGATGCCTCTCGTACTTTTGTGTCCTCTCTCCCTCTTCTCCGTGTCTTCCTTTGATTACTGTGAGCCAGGCTGCTTGTGGGGTTCGGTTGTGAGGGTGCCTCGTGCAGGTACGGAGACGCTGGTGCGATGCTTTACCAGCTCTCCTCCATCACGTAGCTCGGGATCTGGTTCTACTTCAGGCAGGGCTATTTCTCAAACTCCTGGACGCGTTACAGGCAGGTTAGGGCTCGGGAGCGAGTGCCTTTCTGCAGAGGCGGCTGATTGCAACACATCTGCAGTGAACCTGCCGATCCTTGTGCTGCTCAGCTCCTCCTCTCCTGCTGAATCGCCACAGTCCTGCCTTGTGTTTGCAGGGAACCCCTTTGGTCTGAGGTGTTACTGGGTTTTCTTAGCTTCTGAAGAGCGAGTTTCATCCTGGCGTTCCATTTAGCCTGTGATCAGATACAGCCCTGCCTGTGAGAGCAGGGCGCGCGTGCCTGCCCTGAGCACCGTCTCCTTCCTGTTGTCGCCCACAGAGCTTCTGTTTGTGCACGCCGTTGTTGTCGGTTCGGCTTGGGAGCATCAGAGCTCTGGCCGTGACCTGTCCTGGGATCATGGGTTCCTCTCTCGTGTTTGAGTTCCTCCAAATTTTTAGACTTCTCTGGCAAAGAGTTATTAGGAAGACAGTAGAGAACAGACAGATAAGATTTGGGTCCTCTGGTCTCAAAAGAGGTGTTGTAAAGTCAGAAGAGGTATGGGGTATGGGGAGCAGAAAATGGCGTGATGGGACCCAACGTGCAACAGCTTTTGCACAAGGGAAATAAACTTTCACAAGATGTCTTCAGTCTGTCTGCAAAAGACAGCGCCATTCCCCCATCAGGCGGCGGAGGTCTGGAGTATCATGGGTGGCCCGGAGGGAATGAGCAGGGAGCAACTGACCACCGTTTCTTCCTGCATGAGGACTGGAGGCCATCAAGTGAAACCAGAAAGGACTCAGAATAAATGAAATTATTTTTATGCAGACCATAGTTAAGCTGGAGTGTGGAGCTACTTGCCATGTGACGTAATGGGTGCTCAAAGCTTACATGAGCTCAGGAAAGGAGTGGACCAGTTCATGGAAGAGAAAACGGCCAAAAATGAGTGTGCACAATGACACCATCTTGCTTGTGCTGGGTATCCAAGGAGAGGTGTAGAGGAAGCGTGGTCTTGGACTCGCTGCACTCGCATTCTCGCCTGTCAGGAGCCGTTTGCGGCTGTGATGGGCTTTCTCCAGTCATGATGGGCATCAGCCCATCCCTGGCAAAACCGAAATGGCCTCCAGCGGTTCTTTCTGACCCAAAACATGCGAAATGCCCTCTCCCTCACAAGCAAGGTGAGTGCCAATTACACGCAGCTGGGGAACAGGAGGTGAAACGAGCAGAGCACCCTGCGGGCCAACTGCTCCTGAAAAAGGCCAAGGAGCTGGTGGATGCTGGCTAGAGACGCTGTGCCCTGGAGACACCTCGGGAAGAGGGAGCAGAAGTAGGCCCCGGTGTCTTTCCCCTTTCCAGCCCCCGCCAGGTTTCCTCCGGCTGGCGCTGCGGCTTGTCCAGAGGTGGGTGATAAGGAGTTTGGTGGGACAAGGGTGCAAGGTTGGACCCACCTGGGGTTTGACCCAAGACATCTCCCGATGGTCTGTGCTAACAGAACTGACCTGGGCGGTGAAGAGGGGCGCGTCTCAGTCCCAGGCACACCAGGCACGTGCAGGAAGGGCGTTATTTAAGGGTGCTGCTGCTGGGGGGTGTGTGGGCAGATACCTAATGTCTGCATGGTATGCAAGGTGGGTATGGGGTGAAAACTGGAAGTGAATCGCCCTTCCACCAGGGAATACAGCAACGCTTGATCTGAGCACGCGTTTTTCCTGAGGGAGGGCAAGGGGTCTTTGGTCGGGGTAGGGAGGACGCTTGCCAGCTGAGCGCTTCGTGGGAACGCGCCTTTTGCGAGAGAGGCTGGGAGGAGGATTTGTGCGTACCGCCAAGGGAGGTGGGCAGGGAGGTGGCGCCTTGCGCAGGACAGGGCTGCGTCTGCCCGCTCCTTGGGAGAGGAGCGTAAAGGGCTACTGAGATGTGGGAGCAGCAAGTGGAGATAGCGAGGAAAGCGGCGGTTCTGGTTCCGTATGAGTATGTAGTCCTTGGAAGCAAGCTTGATGCGGCCAACTTTGGTTTCAAGGGCTCAAGCAGGGTTTTTGGGGAAGGCTTCCATGTGGAGGCGATTTTTGAAGCACAAGAATGGAGGGGTGGCTGGCTTTTGGAAAGGTCATCTTGTTTTACAGCTAGCAACTTCCTTTGGAAATGTTTGAATTTATCCGAGTCCTCCTCTGTGGGTTTTCTCACCTGGCACCCACTACCGGGCACCTCTTTCTGACATGCTTTCATTCGTCTCCGTGACGCTGCCTCTGGAGTCCCGAAGCACCAGCAATCTCTTGCTCTTTCTGCGACACCATTTTCTCCTGTACCAGGACTTCCCATGTCCCCTTCCTGCTGCTGCTTTGCTCTTGATCTGATTAGGTGACCCGCCTGCCTCCTGGCATTTCTGAGTGACACCACCGCGCTTTCCTGAGCTCCCTCTTCTGAGCTGTAGAAGTGAGCACTTGTTTCTCTCCGTCCCGCAGAGCTGAATACGATTCTGTCTGCTTTTCCTTCTTTTTTGTCTGTCCCATGTGGAATCTTGGCTGGTTTGGGTCCAGATTTCTCATGGTGGTGGCTATGCTCTGGTTGCTTGAAGGGATAGACTAAATCTGTGCTAGCAGCATCTGCTGCCTTGTCGCAGGGATTTGCTGCCAGGGTGATACGGCATAATTTAATGGAAAATGATAAATTCCGTGCGATAAGTTCCCTGCACTCTTCTCGAGGGTGTCTGAATTCCAGAGGAGGAAATGCCCTGCTCTGTGCTGACTTTTGCTCTACCTGGCTTGCATGGAGTGATTTCTGCAGGACCGTGAGGCGCGACGGCAGCAGGACGCACGGCAGGTCCTTGGGCTAGGGGTGTAGGCTTCAAGGCTGCAGCCCGCTGGATCGTTATGTTAGAGCTGCAGGAGCCACCTGACTCGCTCAGTCCGCTCTCCATGAGCACTTAGAGGTGCGGGCCTCACCGGAGAGGAATGAATGCAGTCCGGAATTCGGAGGAGGAATTTGGAGGTGGCGGAGGGAGCTGGTCACAGCCCAGGAGCAGAGCCGGACCCAGGGGCTCTTGGTGTGCTTTCAGGTTTGGAGTATGGGAAGGCAAAGGGGAGAGGTCGGAAGGAACCTGGGTGGAGCGGAGCTCGTAGGACTCGGTGTGGGAGGAAGAGAGGGTGGAGCTGATAGGGACTGAAAATGATGAAGGAGTCGGTGTGGAGGAGGGAGGAGACCTCTCCTCCGCGTCAGCAGGAGCGTGCAGGGGCACGGGCTGCTGGAAACCTGCTGGGAGCGGGCAGGGGGTGTCGTGGGGCTGGGGGGGCCAAGGAGGAAGCTGAAGAGCCGGCTTCGATAGCAGGTTTTTGAATCGTGGTGGTGCTGAAGAGGCAAGCCCTGGGGGTGTCTATGGAGGGATTGTAGTTTCTCTGCTTTTCTTCTTCCTTGCCAAAGCTCCCACCACAAATTGGTCCTAGTGCAGAAAACTCGTTTTTGTACAGGCCGGTGAGCTGGTTTTAGTTTGCCCTGAAAGTTATGAGAGACGGACACCAGGCTAGAGCACCCGGGAGGGGAGGCCTGGGTCCAGTGCCCATTCCTTCCTGTTCTGGCTTGTCCCTATTTGCATCTGGCAAGGCCATTTCTGGGCTGGTGGAAACAGCCCTGGTTTCAGTGGCTCCTCCTGTTTGGCTGCCGTTGGCCTGGGGCAAGAGCATGGGTGTCCTTTGTCCAGCGCCCAGATCCTGCCGCACGGAGCAGGGTGAAACCCGAGAGCCGTGTTTGTCACTTTCCCAAGCCAAGGTGGGGCCTCGCAAAGCTAATTAAGCGCAGCTTTTAATTTCCTGGCATCTGGGGCCTGCAAGGAGGATCCTGGGGTTTATTTACTTCCATGGAGGAGTAAAGCTGCTCCTTTTAATCTCTCCGTGCTAATAGCCCTTCCCTGAGAAAGTCAGGGAGCCACGAACCGCCGGTGGCCGGGCTCCGCAGTGGTTTGCCGTGCCGTAAGGAGCACCGAGAGAGCCTGAGAGCTTGGTGGGCACTTTCTCTTGTTCCGCATGTGAATGCATCACAGGCTGGGTCAAAACTGCAGGCTGCATTTGTTTAACAAAACCAGTCAAGAAACTGGTTTCACTTGATTGTGGGAGACCTGTGCGCGGGGTTGGCGTGCCTCTCTGCTCCTTCCAGGAGTCCAGGGGCCCTGTGAGTTGATGTGTACAAATGGATGTGGTTTTGTTTCTCCAAAAGCCAGGTATCCTGGATGTGCCGCTGCCCAGAAGCTGAATCGAGCGCAGGCCGTTTCACCCTTTTCTCTCTGCGCAGTAACTGTCTGTCTTCAAAATCCTGGGTGGCTGCTGGGGGGACTTAGGGTTTGTGCTGGACTGGGAATAGCTGAGTGCAGGCTCAGTTGTGGAAAGAAGAGCGAACAAATCTCTTGGACGTGGAAACAAGGGAATGGTAAAGAGGAGCACGGAAGTAATTTTATGCTTTAAGGTCTACAAATAAGAATTGGCTGTGAATATTCACATCTCTGCGAGCTCCAAGGTGCGCGGTCAGCTTTGCTGTGGGACAGCGTGTGGGTGTGCTGCCCTGTGTGGGTCTCAAAAGGAGTTCAGGTCTTGGAGAAAGTTCAAATGGGCGTAACAGCGAGGTGAAGAGGCGTACTGGGCAGCAGAGAGGTTCGGTGAAGCCCAGAGTTCACGAAGATTTAGGTGACTGTGGACTAAACGTCGCTGCCTCTCACCACATCTTCCTTTGTGCCGATTTTGTATGATGTAGGGAGGTCATCGATGGAAGCACCTACTCGGTCTCTCCAACCTGGGTTCAGCTGACCTGGTTATCGTCAGCCTCTAGATAACATCTCCGTTGTGTGGTCAGTAACATCTCCGTGTCCTTGGGTGCGTTGTCTGCCGAGTTGGCCGCTTGGAATGAGTTTGCAGCTTTGGGGTTCCGTCTGTTCCTCAGTGACGCCTTCCCTTGCTCGTGTTCCAGTCTGCGGTCTCTAAAGCGTTATCGCGATATCACAGTGGCCCTACAGAGCATTTGCTCTTGACCTGCTCTGCTCGCACCTCCAAGACCTCTCCTTACTCCTTTTGGCTATTGTCTGAATTCCTGCCAGGAGTGGTTTAGGCAGCATTTCATTGGTGGTTAGAGGGAAAGGCAGGACTAGGTTAACCTCTTTAGGCCTCCTCTGACCTGTCATTGATGTTTCCCTGAATATTCTTGGGTTTCATAACCTTGTTTCACCATCTCCCTGATAGAAACTCGGAGGCAGGGAGCAGTGGTGAAAGAGCATGGTGGATGGCAAGAGAGACCGCGAGCTGAGGCAGAGGGATGTGATGGCCCGCAGGGCTCTTGCATTGCGAGGTTCTCCATGGTTTCTGACTCCTTTTCCCATTTCTAGTTCAGGGTATTTAATGGCGTCTGCATGAGCTGTTCCCCTGAGAGCCGCTTTGGCACCTTCCTATTCTTTGTGCTCTTCCTGTTCAGAGTTGTTTGTGTCTGAGAATCTCCTGCCTCCTTCCACACCAGGGACACTTAACTCTTCCTTAAGACTTTTCCAGCCCCCCAGAGGTGCTTCCATGAACCCCGAGCGTACGGTCTGCTGTAGTCCCAGTGCCCCGCTCTGTACCAGTTAATAAACTTCATCTCCCCTGCTTTGTCTCGGTTCCCCAGTTTCAGGGTTAGGGCTTATGTGCTGAGGCTTTTTTGTTTGTTTGTTTTATGGTGCCTCTCAGTGCTGGAGATGCGTCTCCTGTATGAACTCACAGGGTGACAGTGTTTTTGCCTCAGGAAAATACAATCCTATCTGAAACAATTGGACCAGGTTCTTGTATACCCATGGCATTTTCCCCTCTTGCTGATGTTTGTGGCATTACAGATAAGTAAATGACTTTTTCTGTAATTGCTAGTTGTCCCTTCTTTGTTCAGAAGACGGTTTAGAAGAAAACTGGATGGGGCAGATGAGGTCCCTTTGCTATACTGGAGAAGGCTGTTCCTGAGGTGCTGGTCTGCCAGGAGGGAGCTGGCTGGGAAGAGGCAAGCGGTAGCGTAGATAGGGAAGGGGGGAGGTCTTTGGGTAGTACTTGGGCTATATTAGGCTTTGCTGCTTCTCCCGCAGGCAGAACGCTGTCCCGTGCAATGATCTCAGCAGGTCTCTCCAGATGAAAGCTTTTGCCGTATTTCAGTGGAAAATGCCACCGGATGCTCCGTGTCTGCCGCAGGGAGCGCCGATGTGTCGAGGCACTCGTCCTTTGGACCCCTCCCAGCCCGCCGTGCAGGGCCGAGGTGGGGGTCACTGGTGCTCTGGTTTCAGCAGGGGGGCCCTCTGTTTACCCAGTTGTACGCTGCTGCTGTCGTGCTTAAGCTGCAGTCTGAGACCCTGAATTGCTCCTGTCAGTAAGCGGCCCCCCCCCCCCCCCAGCTCTTTGCAGGAGTGAGGTGTTAATTGTGGCGTCCTGAGCTAATTCTGGCTTGGGGATTTCCTTTCTGTGGCCCTCAGTGGGTTTGTCACTTCATTTGGACCAGAGATTCCGCTGGGCTCCTGCCCGCCGTCCTCGGGAACAGTTGCTGCGCCTGGCCCCAGAGGGGTCTGCATTCCTCAGTCCCCGCTCAAATGCCTGGGAAGGAGCAGCTGGTGAGCCCTTGGCTTGGGGACAGCTTGCTTTGTCCCAGCTGGAATGTATTCCTGATGCTTAAGTACTTCTGTGTATTTGGAGTACATTCCTCAGGGGCTGATACGTGGGGTTAAATGCAGCCAGGCTGCTTGGGGGGGGCTGTGTCCGGGAGCAGCCCCCGTGTGCAGGGTCCGTCTCCTCCCTGGCTCTGAGCTCCGGTGTCTGCGGGGGCACGTGGAGCCGCTTGTGTTCGTGCGCTCGGCGCTCCTGTCCACGCGTCTCCTCCTTGTCCTGGGTCTGCCTGGGGTGGCAGGCGAGGAGCATCCCCTCCTCTTGTGCTGGGGTGGGGGCTGACGGGGAGGGGAGCCCCCCTTTGCTGTCCCCGCCGAAGCACGGGGAAGGTGGCCTGCCGTGGCCGCCTGTCTGCAGACCCGAGCCTGGCCGAGGGCTGCCGTGCCTGGCGTTCGGCTGCTGCAGGGTGTCGCTTCTCTGGGACTCTGCGGAGTCTCAGAGGTGTCGGCCAGAGAAGGCTGAAGCCAGTTTAGTGTCTGCGGCAAATGCTGCGAGGACTGGGGAATGAAACACTGCTGGAGCTGGAGTCGGTACCTGGGGGGGGCCCTTGTTTGGGACGGCAGATGGTCTGCATCCACGGCCCGCTGTCTTGTCCCGTGCCTGCTCGGGTGGGTTGGCCTGGGTCTGAGTAAGTGGCACCAGGATCTCTGGGGAACACCCAGGTGTGAGGGTCCACGTGGGTGGCGGTAGTGGTGCCCCTCCTTGGGTGGTGGTAGTGGTGCCCCTCCTTGGGTGGTGGTAGTGGTGCCCCTCCTTGGGTGGTGGTAGTGGTGCCCTCCCTGTGGCACCAGGGCTGCCCCGCGGGGGCTGAGGTGCGGCGTCTCTGCTGGAGCTCCAAACCGATGTTCTCATTCCTCAGCAGTGGCGATCGCTTTTTTGACCTCTGTTTCTCTCCCTGGCTTTCAGGTGCAGTGATTCTTCTTGAATCTGGCTATTCTGGGCACATACGTTGCCTCTGTAGTCTCTCTCAAGACGGGGGAAGGTGTGCCTTGGGTTCGCTGCTCTGGTGATGCAACCCAGCGCTGGCTGGAGGCGCTTGGCTCTGCTGGAAGTGCCCCGACTCCTGTTCTGCCAAGGGAGCTGCTCAGCCTCCGGGACTGGCGTCCTGCCCGAGCTGCCCAGCAGTGGGATAGGAGTCTTTCTGGTTCTGTGGCCTCAGCTGTAAGGCGTTGGCTTTGCGCACGGTGACTTGGAAGGACTGACTTTAACCTTAGAGCTGATCCCCTCCCAAGTGTTTTGCTTTGCAGTTTTTCCTTCCAGCCTCACCTGCATCCCTCTCATACAGATGGCTTTCCCCAAGGGCGGTCCCACTGGCACAGTCATCAAAAGATCAGCTCTCTCTTTCATCACGGATGCGAAAGGAGGGACCCCAGTTCTGTTTACACTTCTCCTACCTGTCGGTCTCCGAGGCCGACACGGCAGACGCGCGTGCTCCTGCGTCCTGACGCCTTGGCTGCGGAGCACGCAGCGGCCTCTGCTTCCTCCGTGGGCCGTTCTTAGGATGTCAAGCCTGTGTTTGACCAGGGAAACGTGAATGAAGCGCAAGGCTCAGACACGTGATCTCGTTTTTGGGGCTGTGAGCATTTCGAGGCGCTGCCCGAGCTGCTGCATTTCACCGCTGACGGACACGTCCTGCCCGCGGTGGCAGGGTCCTGTGCACCCGTTCTGGCTGGGGGCAAACATGGGGGCCTGCTGCATGCTGCTGCGAGCCCAGCCCCTGGTGGTAGGGGAAACCAGGCCCTCTTCTTGCTTGTGAATCACCAGGAGAATTGTAATTATTTTCCTGCTACGCAGTCTGATCCTGCCTTTAATTAAATATGTGCTGTCCTGCTGAAGGCGGTGGGACTGTACCAGCAGGGTTTGACAGTTGGACTTGAAATTCCCTTAAGAATAAAGAGATGTAAGGAGGAGCTGTCCTGTCACTGGCACTTCCAGGGTTGGAAAGGTGAGCAAGACCTCTGCCGTGGATCCCCTTAGCCTGGGTTGGAGGAGAGGTGACGCGGCAGGCGCCGTTGGTGTGCTCAGTCCCTGCAGCAGAATCCCCTGGTCCAAACACTCCGGCTCTGGGCCTTTGTGTCGGAGGTGGCCTGGGTTGCCACAGGTCGTTTTTGAGGAAGAGGAGGTGTCTGAGACCCACTGTTTGGCTGGCAGGGCTTGGGAACACCTTGATAGTTTCGGTTGCAGAAGCAAGAAGGTTTTGTGCAATTCCAGTGTGAAGACCGTGTTTATGGTGTAGACCCAGTTCCTGGTCTCCAGGTATAAATCATCACCGCCTTCTTTCAAAGATGTTGCCCTGTGTGTGAGATCACCGAGGCTCTACGGTTGCCTAAGTTGGGCGTCAGACTCCTCTTCCCCCAGCACCTTGAGAAATGACCCATCTTTGTGAGGCATTTCACTGAAGCCTGCTTAGAGCATGCTTGGTTGTGGGGAGAAACGTCCCTGCAGCCTGGTGGCACTTGGCAGCCGCCCCGCTCCTGTCCGCTGCTCGCAGCGGGGGTCCCGGTGCCAGGGCAGCCCCCGCGAGCTGTCTGTCCTGCAGGACAGCACAGCCCCTTCTCCGGAGAAACTGGTAGAGGAGCCCGGGTGTCCATTTGCCCTCCTCCCTCCCTCTTGGCCGCCATGGAGATGGCTCTCCTCCAGGTACAGGTGGAAGCGGGGGGGCTGGCTGTCAGAGCAGAGCAGCAAGGTGACGCTGGGGGACAAAGACCCCCATGTCCTAGTCCCCTTCCCGCAGGATTAGGCACAGTGCCTTTGGCGGGACTGATGTTTGGGGCATGAAACGGGACGAATGCCGCTGCCCAGATGCGTGGGACTGCTTCACCCGAATCTCAGCGTTACCCATTAGCTTGGGGAGCGCGGAGGGGACCTCCTTGCCTAAGCTGCGCTAGGTGAGGGGGGGCTGGAGTTCAGCCTCAGGTAGGCCAGAAGCTCTTTCGCTGTAGCCTCAAGAAAACAAAGATTCAGAAAAGACTCATGAAACTAACCTGGCCCCGGGGCCGACCTGGAAAGGGGGAGCAGCCTGCATGCGGAAGCAGCCGGCGTTTCCCACCGGCTCCGGCACCCAAAGGCTTTCTCTGCGTGCCTGGCTGTGAGGATGCGCCTCTCCGCGGGTGGGAGCGGGGCTGCGGGGCCCACGGGCTTGCGTGGCCGTCGTGTGGGTCGTGGCTGGGCGAGGGCTCGGGCCCTGTGGCGGGGGCTCTGCGGCCGTGACTGCTGCAGGCTGGGCGGCGGCAGTCTGCATGGGGAGGTGGGTGGGCCTGGTAGATCCGTGTCCCTGGCCCCGCCGTGCACCGTCGCACTGCTTGGGTTGCTCAGGGACTGAAGCCCCTTCCCTCCCTCCCGCCAGAGCCGCGGGGCCAGCTCCGCCGGGCCTCTTCCCAACAGCCGGTGGCGGCGGTGCGGGGTGGCTGGGGTTGCCCAGCACTGTCTGCCCCGCCGAACCGGGCTGGCGCTGCCCCGCCGAACCGGGCTGGCGCTGCCCCGCCGAACCGGGCTGGCGCTGCCCCGCCGAACCGGGCTGGCGCTGCCCCGCCGAACCGGGCTGGCTCTTCGGCTGCTAATCCCATCAGGGGAATGTTCTTGGCTTTCCAGGCCTGCCCTCGGGTTTTTGTTGTTTCTGGGAAACAGCATGGTTGAGTGGTAGCTCGGAGGGTTTGTTCGGATCCTTTCATCCATTGTCCTTTCTCCTTTTTTCATTTTCCACCTCTTGATCTGACTGAATAAGTGAGCAGGGGAGGAGGCAAGGCTCTGCTGAGCATTACTCTGCAGCAGAAAGGAGGCCCTTGGGGGTGGTGTCCGAATTCCCGGCATCACTATCTGAACGCTGTGGTTCTCTAGGCTAACCTAATAGCTCCATTAACCTTTTTTCATGTCCTGGGGCTTTGCTGCAGCCTCAGCGCTAATGCTGGAGCTTCACAGATATGAACATCGACAGTCAGAGGCAGGGTTGAGGTTTGGAGAAAGTAACTCACGTCAGCGAGATAAAGAAACCCAACTTAGTTGGAGCCACGGTAATTGCAGAGAGGAGGATGGAGCCTCCTTCAGACGTTTTCTAGGGCCTCTTCCAGACAGGAGACTGGGCTTGCAAGGGCCCTTCATGACTTTGCTGTGTACACGCAGGCTGTGTGTGGCTTTGCATGTACCCGATGGTGGTGCTGCTGCTCAGAGGGACCTTGAGAGGCTGGAAAAATGGGCCGGTGGGAATCTCATGGAGTTGAACAAAGGGAAATGCCAGTTTCTGCACCTGGGGAGGAATAACCTCATCCAGCAGTGCAAGCAGGGGGCTGACCACCCAAAACGCAGCTTTGCAGACACACTGGGGGTCCTGGTGGACCACAAGTTGACCAGCGTTAGGAAGAGCATTGCCAGCAGGTCAAGGAAGGCGATCCTTCCCCTCTGTTCTGCTCTGGTGAAACCACGTCTGGAGGACTGTATCCAGTGAAGGGCCACAAAAGTGATGAAGAGGCTGGGATGTCTGTGATATGGGGAGAGGCTGAGAGCTGGGACCATTCAGCCTGGAGAAGAGGAGGCTTAGGGGGATTTTAACAGCGTGTATGTGGTGTCAGGGAGCAAAGGAGATGGAGCCAGGCTCCCCTTGGTAGTGTCCAACACCAGGACAAGAGGTAACAGGCAGAGTGAAACAGGAAATTCTGTTTAAACATAAGGAATTGCTTTTTGTTTGGTTGTTTTTCACTGGAGGAGTGGTTGAACACTGGAACATGTTGCCCAGTGAGGTTGCAGAATGCTCACCTTTGGAGATACCCAAAACCCGAGTGGACACAGCCCTGGGTAACCTGCTGTGCTGATCCTGCTTTGAGTGGAGGTTGGACTAGCTGATCCCGAGAGGTGCCTTCCAACCTCAGCCATTCTGTGGTTCTGCCGGAGCTGCCTCCACAACGCCCAGTGCCCTGTTGAGTGAATGGCTGTATTGAAATCTGCATCCCTGGCTCGCTGTCCTGCTATGTACCCCCCTGCAGTTTTGCAGACTTTGGCTTTCTAGGAACTGGCCCTGCTTTCTTAATGGGGCTGGAAGCTCTGCGCTGGTGTCCGCAGGCAGCGCGACGCCTGCCAAACGCTGGTCGAGGCTGTGTGCGAAGGCGGTAGTGGCTGGCGGGAGGCAGCCGATGCGGCCAGTTTGGGAGCTGGACGGCCAGAGTTCCTCATCTGGTGAATGAGGAGGGATACAGGGGACTGTCGGACTTCGGTCTCTGCTCAGGAGCTGGGCATCCCTTCTTCTGGCCAGCACCGCCTCTAGTGCCGCCCATCCGCACGCTGGGGAGCGGCGGTGGCGTGCTGAGGCTGTGAGGCCAGCGGCTCAGTTCTGCATCGGGCGGGCATTGCGCCCTTCCTGGCTTCGCTGCTTTCCCGCGTACGAGTTCACCACTGGCCGAAGCTGGAGCCGTGCCCTAACCTGGCTTATGAATTAAGCGCAGGCAAAGCGCTTCGTGTATGCTGAACTCCATGGGATCGGGGCCTTCCGTGCCTTCCACCTCGCAGGGGGGGAAGCTCTGCAGGTGGGGCGTCAGGCATCCTTGCGGTACCAGTAAGCGATGTGTCCTCGTGCAGGGGCCTCGGCACCAGCCTGGGAGCTCAGGACTTTCCCAGCACACAGGTATTCCAGTTCCTCAGCAGAAGCCCGAGGTGAATCTGCCAAACGGAGCCTGTATTTGCTGTGTTTCTTGTTTCCATGAACTGGCTGAGCCTGTTGCTCTTTCCCTGGATAACCTCAAATAAAGCCACAGTGTGCTGTTTGGAAGCGTTCCCTGAGCAGGGCTGACCCAGCCGTTGGCGATGAGCGCGGTGTGGCCAGGATGGCCCCCCGCTCGGCCGGCTGTGATGTTCCAGTGAAGCTGACAGCTCTTCCCCTCTGCGATGGCGGTGGTTTTGCCTGTCCCAGCAGTGATGCTGCTCGGTGAGCCTGCTAGCTTTCTTCTATAAGATTGCGCCAAAGGCAGTGGTCTGAATCAAGAGGTTCATTAATAATTGTGCTGGGGTTTCATCTTTTCTCACTTCTGCACAGATCTCGGTGTTGAAGTGGGTCTTTGATAGCTGCTGAGGCACACCCGGTCGTTGTTCGGGACAGAAGGGAGGTCTTTCTGGTTTAGTCGTGGTTAGGTGGACCTAGCTGACACGCGAGTGTCGTGTGCTCTGACCGGAGTGGAATCAACAGCGCGGGTGGTCCCCGAGCTCACCTGGGGGTTCCTGGGTACCCAGCCCATTTGAGCAGGTAGCTGCGTGACCTGTGGAAGCGCAGCTGGTGGGGTGTCATTGTGGAAGGTTTGTCACAGTCAGGGGTCTCGATGGGTCTCCTCTATTGTTTATATTGGTTGCACACTTCAATATTTGCCTGGCAACAGCAAAAAGTACGTTTGAGGCTTTTTACTTGGTTATGCAGACGGGCCTGGGAGCTGGCCTTCCCGCTGCACGTACCGCTGTTGGTGGCCTCGTTTGTGTCTGGCCACCTCCTCTCCACCATTCCTGTTGGGCGTTGTGCTGAAGGCACTCGGCTTCATCCTTGCTCTGTGTGTTCAGGTTTTGGGTCCTCACAGGGTCTGGCGGGGTGCCCTGGCCTCACGGCGGGCCAGCAGCACGCTGGACGTACCGAGGGTCAACAAGGCCAAGGGCCGGGTCCTGCCCTGGGGTCCCCACAAGCCCAGGCAGCGCTGCAGGCGTGGGGCAGAGGGGCTGGAAAGGTGCCCGGGGGAAAAGGGCCTGGGGGGGTTGGTGGAGAGGGGGCTGGAGAGGAGCCAGCAGGGTGCCCAGGTGGCCAAGAGGGCCAGTGCCATCCTGGCTTGTATCAGGGGTGGTGTGGCCAGCAGGAGCAGGGCAGGGAGCGTGCCCCTGTGCTGGGCACTGGGGGGGCCGCCCCTGGACTGCTGGGGTCAGGGTTGGGCCCCTCCCTCCCCGAAGGCCCTGGGGGGGCTGGAGCGTGTCCAGAGAAGGGCAGCGGAGCTGGGGAGGGGTCTGGAGCCCCAGGCTGCTGGGGAGCGGCTGGGGGAGCTGGGGGGGTTCAGCCTGGAGCAGAGGAGGCTGAGGGGAGCCCTCATCGCTGCCTACAACTGCCTGAGAGGAGGGGGGAGCCGGGGGGGTCGGGCTCTGCTCCCTGGTAATGGACGAGAGGACGAGCAGGAATGGTCTGAAGTTGCACCAGGGCAGATTTAGGTTGGACATTAGGAAAAATTTCTTCACTGAAAGGGTTGTCAGGCTCTGGAATGGGCTGCCCAGGGAGGTGGTTGAGTCCCCATCCCTGGAGGGATTTAAAAGAAGGATGGATGAGGTGCTGAGGGCCAGGGTTTGGGGGTGGGATGGCAGGGTTAGGTTAATGGTTGGACTTGATGATCTTAAAGGGCTTTTCCAACCAAAGTGATTCTGTGATAGGAGCACACCCGGGGACCCCTCAGCTCAGCACCCCGCAGACCGCACCTCGGTCCTGCGCCCCTTGTGGGGCCCACGATCCAAGGAGGGCACTGCCGAAGGGGTGTGGGTTCAGGGGAGGGTCCTCGGGGCGGGCAGGGGCTGACGCACTTGCCCTGGCAGGACAGGCTGTGGGAACGGGACCTCTTCAGCCTGGAGAAGATGCTGCTCCAGAGGGGCTTCGTAGCAGCCCCAGTGCTGGGGGGTTATGGGGGAGATGGAGCCCGGTGGTGCATGGGGGAGAGGCACAGGGTGTCACTGAACGAGGGGGATCTGTCTGGGCACAAGGAAGCTGTTTTTCACTGTGAGGATGATTAATTGATGGGCCCAGGGGTACAGAGGGTTTTTGGATCCTCTGTTGCGGGAGGTTTTGTACGACTTGACTAGGCAGAAGCCTGAGCAACCTGGTCTGGCTTCATAGCTCACCCTGCTTGGAGCAAGAGGTTGGACAAGAGATCTCCCAAGGTTCTTTCCAACCCAAGTTATTTCATGATTCTGTGACACACAGAATGTCTGTGATATGCAGCGGATTAGAAGGATATTACTTCGTTGTCCCTTTTGATGGAAAAATCCATGGATCTAGGTTGCATATATTTTTTTTAAGAGATTGAAGTAGTTTAATTTTGCTTCAGAAATTATAGCTAACTCTTGAATGCCTCCTCACGTTTGCCTGCTTTCACCTTCAGAGGGGCTGCTGCACGAGGAGGTTGCATCTGAACACACCTGCAGAGCTGGTATTGCACGCTTTTCTGTCCTTTTTGCAATGTCACGCTTTTGTGGCCTATCTCTTCTCTTTTGGCTTACAGTGCTTTACAGGCTCTTCGTGCCTTCCATGACTTGCCAGCCAGCGCGTCATGGGAGGGATGGCCTCGGTGTTTCCGATCTCTTATCTTGCAGTTGCTCTGCTCTGGATGCTGTAAGAATTTACGCCTCCTGGATCTTATTTGCAAGACAGTTTCGTACTTGTTTTCCGTCAGAGCCATCTTGTAACCCTTCACATGCTTCAATGTACAATATCTGTCATTTCTTCCCATTTACAAAGGCTTTTCCCCTACAGTTACCCAACTATGCTGTCAGTATATTGGTACACCTAAGTCCCCAGCCTCCTTTTTATTTATGGTAACCTCCATCATGTGCTGAGCTGGCTGAATTCCTGGGCACTGGAGCTCTTTCCTACTAATCCCTGTTCGCTCTGTGTGGTCTTCAGGCTCCTGGTACACCAGGAAACAGTGAAAGGTTGCTGCTTATTTTTTTTCTTCAAACTTATATTTTTGATCTTATATCAGTCTAGTTTGGACACTGAAATATCTAGGCTGTGCAGATTTGGTGATTTTATTTATTTATTCTTTGGTGATTTTATTTATTTATTCTTATATTCAGCAAATCTGGAGGTTGTGGGTGTTTCATCTTAATGGAGACATTCAGTATAGTGCTAAATTCATCACCTCTTTTTTTTTTTTTTTGCCAGCTGTATGAAACAGGGTTAACGTTGATTAGAAAAGGGGTAATTGCCAGTCTCCAAAGAGAAGTTGGCTTAAGTTTTCACTCTTGGTTCCAGTAACAATTTTAAAATTCATTGGTTTTCCGTTTTCAGTGTCACAAATGATTCTCTTGTGCAGTCTTGCTTTGTAAGTTTGGCCATTGGGCTAACGCGTTGGAGTACCCAGTTCACAAAATACTGAACTGAAAAGTGTGTGCATCGTGTTAGGCGCTGTGTTTGCAGCCTTATCAGTTCTCGATTACATCCTGTGGCCACATTTTGCATCACGTTAACCATAGTCCTCGTAGCGGTAAGAGCAAGCCGTGCCTGCTTGCTAGCTTTCTGCAAGCTTTGCTGGCGCCAGCGGGGAGCGCGTCGGCTCCGCGCTCGTTCCTGAGGACGGTCCCGTCTCTGAGCGGCTGCTGAACAGCTCGGGCGGTGCTGGGCTGCCTTGGCAGCTCTGCGAGGCGGTGGCAGTGCCGTCCCCCAGGGTTACGGA
Source organism: Butorides virescens (assembly GCA_017310255.1). Lineage (NCBI taxonomy): Eukaryota > Metazoa > Chordata > Aves > Pelecaniformes > Ardeidae > Butorides > Butorides virescens. Next base: position 248 of record JADKXX010011205.1, on the reverse strand, counting down.
GCCCTTGGTTTGCTGAAAAAGCTGCTTGTGCTGCTCCAGTGAAGGCACGGGTGAGCCGAGGGGCCGTGCAGACCTGCTGGGTACCAGTGCTGCTGCTGGGTGTGTTGGCGCGACCAGCGGCGATGGGTAAGGGGGTAACGATGAGGAGCAAGTGGCCGGTACCTAACGATGAACAAGAAGGTTTTGCTGGTCAGGGCAGGCACGGTGGCTTACATGGATTCTGCTTAACTTTCTTTTTTTTTTTTTTT
>JADKXX010011203.1:0-15198 GCA_017310255.1 Butorides virescens | reverse complement strand
TGCGCTCTGTCCGTCCCTTTTTTGCGCTCTGTCCGTCCCTTTTTTGCACTCTGTCCGTCCCTTTTTTGCACTCTGTCACCTTGTTTACAGCGTAGGATGGCCGTCTTTGAACTCTGTGTTGGGTCGCTTTCCCTGACACCTCCGTGCCCAGAGCTATGCCCAAGAACAGCGCTCCCTGCCTTGTCTCTTCAGGCTTCTGTCTCCTTCTTAATCCATAATGTTTTGGGAATTCAAGCGTGGCTCCTCCGCCTTGGTGAGCCATGCTTTCGGGCACTGGTGTCTTGGTGCGATGTCTGCCAGGGTCCCGTAGGTGCCCGTCTGACCCCAGATGCCTGCTGCCCTTTGTGCTCCTGGGCAGGCGCTGCCCCGTCGCCCTTTCAATGGATTTACCTCTCTGCTTCCCTCTTGTGGCGCCAGACACTGCCGGAACGGGACAAACTTCAGTCAGTGAGAGCCCCTGTACCACAGGAGCGACCGGCACTTCCACACTACAAGTTATTTGTCAGTCTTTGTGGCCCAGAGTTGCAGGATGTGTGTCATGAGCGGCGGGACAGGGAGGCTCAAGGACCGGCCTGTGAACAGCAAAGGATTTCTCCTTTTCGCGGGTCTTTCCCTGTTCTGTTGCATCTTGGAGCTGTTGCCATAATACTGCTTGGTCCCAGGGAACGCTGCAGTGTCACCTGCAGAAATATCCTTAGGTGGGCATTTGGGTTACTTGGTAGCCCTCCCTGCTTCTGGGTTTAAATGGTGACATGGCTTCGTGCTCGAGTTCTGCGGAGCCAAGTTTGCACGCTTGGACATGTGGTGCCTTTGGTGCAAGGGGGTGGTGGTGTCTTGGAAATGAGGCAGAGTCTGGCTCAGGAGCCAGGTTCAGAGCTGGCTCCTGGTCTTCTCCTTTCCACATGTTGATACCAATTGGGATGACTGGCTTTTTGAGGATTTAAGTGAGGAATTTAGGGCTTGTGTAGTGCACAGAATTAATGGTATTTTGTTCTGCCATGCTTTCACAGGCTTCCAGAGGGCTTCACGCAGCTTCGGAGCCTGGGCCATTTGGCCTTGAACGATGTGTCCCTGCAGAGCCTCCCCAATGACATTGGGAAGTGAGTATGCCCCTGTCCTCATAACAGGGAGGAGGGTTGAGGTGGGGACACCGTGCCGTTGGGGTGGCAACACTAGCAGGACTTGGAGGGGAAGAGCCTGCCATCCCAGTTACAGCTGACCACTGTACTGAGCAAGCACACTGTGTGAGCTCCTCAGCACTATTTTTGTTAAAAACCTTTTTAAAAAGGTTCCTTTCCTGGTCTCAGCTGCTTCTCCTGCTCTGTGCTCTGTGGCACAGGCCAGGAGTGCATCCAGGCTTCCCAGATCCTCTGTCTTTCCTTATTTTATGAGTGCCCGTTTGCCCCTTTCCGAACAAGTTTGGTCTGTCTGATGATGTTGAAATTATTTATGCTGCTAGCAAATGGCCGAGGCAAAGCCCATGGGGTTTTGACCATGGGGTGCAGTGCCCCTCCCATGGGATCTGGCTTTCTTGGGCAGACGGTCCCGTGTTTGACAGCATGGTTCCTTGTCCTGAGTTTGGGCACAGTGTTGTTTTGCCATGGTTTTGCAATAAGCAGTCACCTTCATCAGAAGTCATTTAAGATCCTGTTTGCTTTTTGTCTTCCCCTGTCATCTCTGTTCATGTGTGCACACTCACGTGTATGCATTTGTGTAGGCCATGAGGGGTGGTCCCAAGGGAAGGGATATGAGCATCTCCTTGTATCCCTGAAGCCTTATTCAGTGAATCTGGCTTTCTCGCTCCCTTTTCTCTTGCAGTTTGGCAAACCTGGTGACTTTGGAGCTACGTGAGAACCTGCTAAAGACTCTCCCCACGTGAGTGTCTGTCTGGTGGCTTCAGGAGTCTCCTGCCCGGTTGTCCGTACTGATTCCTCAGGGACTTGCTGTTTCTGTAGCACAGGCTCTAGCACTTTGCTCGGGAGGGCTCAGGGCTTTGCGTAAATCAGCTGCATCTTGCTGGATTTCTGTAAATTGGGGTGAGACGGGAGAGAAGGTGGTACAGGGCTGAAGAACAGGGAAGGACGTTCAGAGTCTGTACTCAGCCTCTGTGTCAGGATTGAGTTAGAATCGACAGGGTTCCATAAGAAAGCTGCTGGAAATGGTACTCTCCACTTTTCCTGGAGAGGTAGAGCAGATGACAGATTCTTTTGGAAAAAGCGAGAAAAACATACTGTTGTGAGTGTAGGAAGGGCTCTGTGTACAGTGAAGCTCACCATCTGAAGAGCAGCAGGATACGGCTGAGGATGTATTTTGCCTCTGACATTGCTATTTTCTTGGGTATCCCTTCTGGTTGTTCTGGTTGAGTGGTTTGTGGGAATGGTGGGATAACTAGCTTTCCTGGAGCAGACAAAAAAAGGCCGGCAGGGGAGAAGAGGTAAGTCACATTAAATGTTTTGGAGAGCTAGGGACAGAGATGAATTCCTGGGGAGGATCTAGTTGGTACAGATGATGCTATCAGGTAGAAAGGATGCGGAGAACTAATGAGTCTGTACGTTAATCTCTGGTTTGGAGCCCGTGAGAGTTGTTTGTTGAGTTTTCCAACCTACGTTAGCTCTGTCAGCTTGTTTTCTGCCTGCTTATCCATCCAACTGACGATTCCCCCAGTCCTCCTTGGATATATGTTGGAAGCAATTCTGTCTGACTTCTTTCCAAATAGCAGTGTATTTTGGGGCCACACAAACTCCTCGGGGAGTGTGCGAAGCATGCAGCTATTGTCACCTTTCCTCAGTGCCCTCTTGCTAGTCATGGCAAGCATTCCGTTTGGCTACCTGTACTTTCCCCCCTTGCTCCTCTGCTTTATTTAAAAAAGAGGGCGAAAGAGGCGTCTTGATACAGTGTTCAAGCAAGGCTTCGAGAGTCTAGGCAGTTAGGGCTTTAGTCTTGCTGCTTCTGTGATGGCCATGCCCCCCTCGCTGAGAGATGTTGCTGTGACTCAGGTGCGTGCTCTTCCTGATGGTTATTTCCCTCTGGGACCTGCAAGTACAGGCTTTGTATGACATCAGTTACGTCTGCTTGTGGAGCTCATGCGTCAGCTTTGACCCAGAAGGCAAGACGCTTCCAAAAAGGAGCTGAGAGTCTGCACTGGTCAGCTCCCAGCCTTCACATCTGGTGATGACACAGTGTGGAAGCGTCGTTCAGATTAACACTGTCATCTCGTCTCTGACGCCAAAGTCACGGGTTCCTTTCTGCACGGTTGTCGTCAGCATTAACGCCCTGTCGCAGAAAGGCAATATTAAACGACCAGCTGAGATGGCCCCATGTGGGATATAGCCACAAGGGAGAACCTGAGAGCCAAAGCTCCTTACGCCAGGCTGAGAACAGGCAAGCAGGAGAAGTTTGGGTCCCGGTGTTGGGACCCACTGCCGTCTGCCCCGTGTGTTCTTTGTGTTCATACAGACAGGTACCACACAAAGGAAGAGGTGCAATAGCTACATCCAGAGCTGGGCTTTCAAACTGCAGTGAAGAATGCTCCCAATGGCTTTTCACCACCTAGCAAGTATCTGGAGTTTGAGAATTCAGTCTGTGACCAAGCCCATACGGTTTCTGGGAGATCTCTTGTGCCCAGTGCTCCCTTGTTTCCCTACGTTAGATTTGTATGCCATCCAGCAAGATACCTGTAGCATGCGGTGAGCTTTGGGGGCTTTTCTCTGAAAGATGAGTCTGGGCTTGATGCTCATTCTGCAGTGCAATTGCAGCTGCTCTTCATCTTTCCCCAAATCTCCGAATTATACTTTTGGATGATTTCCAGAAGTAGAAAGAAGATCTTGAAGGCCAAGACAATTTTCACCAGATCTGTCAGTCAAATATGAGATAAAAATCAATGGCCAACATTTTGGTGGTACTGTCAGGTACCCCACACAGATCGGAAGCTCTTGTACCTATCTGGTTCCAAACTGCCCAAGAATGGCTCTAAACAAGTCCAAGTGATCTTGACTTACTGAAATGGATGATGTTTTCAGGGTTGCTGAGCCCAGTCAGTAGATGGGCTTCAATACTGTGAATCTGTGACTGCATAAAGCGTCAGTGTCCTCTTCATTTTTGTTGTTGTTGAGCTCCGTGAAAGATCCAGCTTGCAATGACCTTTACTTGGCAAAATTTAATCTCATTGATTAGCCTTCCGCTGTCAGCTGAATTCTGAAACAGCTTGTCTTGTACAGCTGATTATCGCTCCTCATCCTCCGCGCAGATGGGACACAGCTTGCCAATAATTTGGGAAGGGTAGCTCTTGCTGATGTATTCTCATGGAATAGCGGAGGGTGATCTGTACGGAGGCATTTTGCAAGACCTCGCATATCAACATGGATTCCACAGCTCACTTACTCCTTTTTTGGGAATTCAAACTGTGAAGGTGCGAAGGGACAGTCGAGGCTGCTTCACCCTTCAGAGAAGTCAAAGGGACAGCGTGCAGTCGCAATGAGAGACTGCTATACAGCAGAATCCTTTTGATGATCCCGTCGATAAACCTTTAGTGAGTTAATACAATATCTCAAAATCCACTACCGCATGAGGTCAAAACTTGCTCTTCCTGTGTGGCCCAAATATTTTTAGAGCCTGGCCCAGGCAAGGCAGATGTGTTTCATTGCTCTCTCACAGCTTTGCAGTCCCCAACTTCAGTAGCTTGGATGGTGTTGGGATATGTAGCTCTCTTCCCAGGGAGATGCAGTGATTTCTGTACTGGGACAATTCCTTACAAAAAGAACTGAAGACCCTCCCTGCCGGGGAGGCGGGCAGGGCCGAGGTGGGCAAGGTGAGAGACAGCAGCCCCTGTCTGGGGAAGTGGGAGTTGGGGTTGATGGGGTGGGACTGAGAGCTGAGGACACGTGAACACCGGGGCCGTGCCAGAGGAGCTGGATCCTGGTTTTGTGGGGTCGCAGCCTTTTATAGCACCAGGTCGCGATGTGTTTGGATGCTCGGGGCGCATCCTTGGACCACCAGTGTTGACAGGCTTTGGTTCCCCCGCAGGCTTCTCGCGGTATCTTGCCTGGTGAGCTTCTTGTCTGTGTGTCTTGACCTCATCGAGACATCGTGCCAGTGTTGTCTTTCCCTTTCTCTTAAGCAGCATGGGCATTCCATTCAGGGACACTGAAGCTGTTGAATTTGTCATTCCTGCCTCTCCCTGCCGCTGTGCTCCCCTAGCCCCCTAAATATGTATTGTCCTCTGCTGACTGTCCCCTGTGATCTGTCAGTCTGTGCCCAGGTCCCCATCCTTGCTACAAGAATGGGCAGCAGTGTTAAGGTGTGGCTTGCCATCTGCCATGTTTTCACTCAAAGAGTATTTTATGGTGGGGGGGGGAGAAGGCAAATTGGTGACAGAATGGAAACTGGCCGCTTTGGGACTGCTGGTGCTCCCGACCCCAGTTCCCTGGTGCAGACTGGCTGGGGGAAGGGTGCCAGCTTCCCTAAGCTGCTTCGCTGGGGGGGGACTATGAAAAAGGTCAGGATTGCCCCGCCTGTTTTAGGAGTTACTAAAGATTTTGTAATTTGAGAGATGTGTGTCCCAGGTGCTAACCTTCCGTTCATTCATTCTTTTTTTTTTTTTTTTTTTCCCCTCTCTTCCCCTCTCTCCTCCCTCTATCTTGCAGTTCACTCTCCTTCCTTGTCAAGTTAGAACAGTTGGATCTTGGTGGCAATGACCTGGAAGTGCTGGTAGGTGAGGGATGGTGGGGAGGGAGTATGGGTGGTTGGAAGGGGCAGAACCCTGTGCCTCTGTGGAAGCAAGTGGGTTTTCATCTGAAATGCAAAGCCATAGACCTGCAGGTTGGGTGGGGAGATTCTGACCTGCCCACAATGGCCTAGTCCTAGTTCCCAGCATAACGGTCTCGTCATGTGTTGGCCTTTGCTTCCTACTGTCCTCACGCACAACTTGCTCGCTCTTCCCATGCACTTTTGCTCTGGGATGTTAATTCTTGCTATCTAGCTGACGAAGGACCTTTCCTTTCCGGTGGGACTGGTACCTCCTTGCTCTTCCATGTTGCGCTGCCCCCAGCTGTTGTTTTTCACTTCTGCTAGGCCAACTTTTTGTCTTTCTCCTTTCTGATTTGATTTCCCTACTGCAAAGTGCAGGACCATTCCATGCCTTGCCCAGCAGCGAAGTCAGCCAAGCGTGGGGCGTGTGCCCTCTGGACATGGGCGCCTCCACGGAGGGCTCTGGGCATAAGTGTCCTGAGAGCCAGTGCACAGTCTTGAAATTCAGCTTGTCCTGGCATTCAGGCACATCCAGTGATAGTCTTTAATTTTGCAGCTACAGATTAAGCTGTCGCTGAATCCTGCTCCTCATGTTCTGGAACGCCTTTTAGCAGAGACCCATCTAAGCTGGGGGGCAAAGGAGCTCGTGCAGCTTGCTGTGCGCAAGGCTGCGGCTTACCTGTGGGAAGGGCAGCACTGCGGTGGTGCGTTAACTCCAAACCCAAACGCTAACTGGCCTGTGTGGGTTTGTGGAGTGGTGCTATGAACGTATGCCTACCATCGCTGGTGGTGCTGCTCCACCATGCTGAGCTGGCCAGTGTTACCCAAATGTTTGTTTTCATGCCTGAGAGGAGAAAGACTCACTTCCTCCATAAGACTGGAATTTCCAAAGCCCTGTCTCGTTCTTGTCTCGCCTGCTACCAGACAGTCTTTGCTGTTGTCTTCCATGTTTCCTGCTGGGATCTTCTGCAACCAGTATGCCATCCCAGACAGGCCCAAACATGTGTGCTGCTGTATTGTGGCACACCAACATGTTAGCTTCATAACTCTTTGGGGAATGCTTCGGGGAGGTTGAAAGCAGTACCAGTGCCTAGCTTTGCAGCGGCCTGGAGCGGCTTCTCCCCCGTGGAAGGGACTGATGCTCTTACTGTCCTGCTCTGTTACAGCCAGACACTCTGGGAGCGCTACCAAACCTGCGTGAGCTTTGGTTAGACCGGAACCAGCTCTCAGCCCTGCCTCCTGTGAGTACCTGTTCAGGGCCATTGCTGAAGGCAATTCGCCGCTTTGCTCCCTTTCTCCGCTGCTCCCTTGAGCCCTAGTGTCTCCTTTCTGATCTTAGGAGCTGGGCAATCTCCGCCGCTTGGTCTGTCTGGATGTGTCGGAGAACAAGCTGGAGCAGTTGCCCAATGAGGTCAGTGGGCTAGTAGCACTGACGGACTTGCTCCTGTCACAGAACCTGTTGGAATGCATTCCAGATGGGATCGGTGAGTATTGTGGGACGGGGAGCCTGGGCAGTGCTTCTGGCGGGGGGGCTTCAGGCAAGAGTGTACGTAACAAGGTGCGCTCAAGGGCTTGGTGGACATAGTCACAGTAGTTGAGCGCAGAAGCAGGAGATGATACTGATGAGCAGAACTCTACGGGACGAGTTCAGGTTCTTGATCTGCGTCATGCGTGGGTGAAGCCTGTGAAGAAGCCTGATGGGGAAGAAAGGTGGTGCCTGTGTTGTAGGTTACAGAATCCCTGATGGGCGGCATTTTGGCCAGATGAACGTAGAATGGTGTCGTCATCTCTGTGGCATAGTTCACACCTAGCTTGTTGCCCTGGCCAGGTCAGCTGAAGCAGCTCTCCATCCTCAAGGTGGACCAGAATCGGCTGACAGAGGTGACAGAGTCAATTGGGGACTGTGAAAATCTGTCAGAACTCATCTTGACAGAGAACATGCTGACGGTAAGTACACCAGCAGCCACCCTGCCTCTCCTGTGCTGGTCGGTTTAGCCACGTGCCAGGGATCTTTCCCATCTTCTGGCCTCTGAGCCGGATGCCTGAGTGTGCTCCAGCTGCTCTCCCTCCCGCTGCTTTGATGCACAGAGTTTCACGTAGCTTACAGGCTCCTGAGAAGACCCAAGAGGGTCTTGCAAGGGTGGCAAGAGCGACCCCAGGTGAAAGCTGCTTTCTCTCACTGTTCTGTTTTTTTTTTTTCTCTGAAAAATTCTCTCTAGGATAGCCGGGATGCTGGCGCCAGGGTAGCCGGGATGCTGGCGCCAGGGTAGCCAGTCCTGAAGCCCATCCAACCTGATGGGAGCAGGACTACATCAAAAGCTGCGTTTGGCGAGGGGCCATGGAGTAGTGTAATTTAGAATGGCCCTGCTCCAAGCTGCTCATGATTTGATTGTCCAAACACAAGTATTGGGAATGGATAGGAGGAGAACCTTGGCCAGTGGTGTTCTGAGCGCGCTGTGCTGGGGTGAGGAGCTGACATGTAGCAGTCTGTGAACCTGAGGGAAAATCTGTCCCAGAGCTGTAGGGAGAACGTTACCAAAAATGCGTCTGTTAGGACAGAAGGCAGCTTTTTTTTCCCCAGATAGAGGGTTTTATGCCTTTACACCTTTATTCTACCGCTCTTATCTTTTGCAACGACTGAATCGTCTCCTTCCTAGGCCTTACCAAAGTCCCTCGGCAAGCTGGCCAAGCTGACGAACCTGAACGTGGATCGGAACCGGCTAACATCCCTTCCAGCTGAGATCGGGGGCTGTGCCAATCTGAACGTGCTGTCCTTGCGAGACAACCGCCTGGCCCTGCTGCCACCAGAGCTTGCCAACACCACTGAGCTTCACGTCCTGGACGTGGCTGGGAACAGGTCAGCAGCAGGAGGGGTAAACGGGCTTGCAGGCACGTTCCTAGGGAGGCTGCTGTGAAGGAGCAGGATGGGCTGGGCCCTGGTGTCTCTTGGGAGACACTGGATCTGTGCCGACCCCAGGATCCGTGGCTTGGAGGAGCCCAGGCTGGCTGCTCTGGGCTCTGGAGAGAGGGCGTGTGTCTCAAGCTTTGCCTGTTAAGTCCTCCTTGAATTGGGTGTTGCTTGAATAGGGTGGAACTAATGCAGAAGTTTGGGGGCATCTTGCCACGTGTGAAATAAAGATCAGGGGAAATCCCCGGTCCACTGACTTCCTTCCTGCAGGTTTTGTAGTTTTGTGCCATCAGTCCTCAGGTGATCGTTGCCAAAGCCTTGTCTGTGATGTGCACGACCTCACAGCCTGCAAATATCTGTGGTCTGCCCTGAAAGACTCTGCAGGTTTTAGGTGCAGTTCTGTCAGCTGAGGTAATTTCCATAGCAGTTGGGAGCTGACCAGAGCTTCTGTTTGGAACACTCTGGTCTGTGAAAGCTTAATTTTTCTGTCCTCAAACCCCTCTTCAAAGTTCACCATTTTCATGCTGTTGATGGGAGTTGTCCTCTGCTAAAAAGTGATGAGGGTGGGTTACTGGAGCCCGGTCTGTGGCTGTGGCAGGGCCATACGTGGCCCAAGCCAGCTGGGTCAGTGTGTGTAAGAGTGAGGGACCCTGCAGGGGCTTGGCCCCGCGCTTCTCCAGCGCGGGTGAGGCAGTCTGGAGCCGAGTCGAAGTTCCTTCGTTACCAGGTAAGTTCAACCAGCAGTTCTTCTTGTCTTTTGCAGACTGCAGAACTTGCCATTTGCTTTGACAAATCTTAACCTGAAAGCCCTGTGGCTGGCAGAAAATCAGTCCCAGCCTATGCTGAAATTCCAAACAGAGGATGATGAAAAGACAGGAGAAAAAGTTCTCACTTGTTACCTGCTTCCCCAGCAGCCCTCTCCTAGCCTAGGTAAGAGACTGCATTGTGAACGCTGTCTGCAGTACCAGGTACTCTGGGAAGTGCTGTAGGGAGGAGGCCTTGAGCCTTCCTCTCTGCCTGGTTGTGCTGTTCTTCGTCACTGGGATACCTGTAGCAGCCCTGGATGGTTGGTGGCAACTGTCCAAGGCAGAGGTTGTTAAAGCTGCGAAATTGCTTCTCTGCCAGGTGGTAAAGAAGCTGCAGCCCAATCTTCAAGTCTTTTGCTTTGATCTGTTGACCAAGTAGGTCAGTGTCTGTAAGGTTTGCGTCCTGTCACGATGATATTCTTGTGCCAATATTCCTGGTTCATGCCTTAATCCTACCTTTTTCCTTAGTTCTTGGGTAAGGAGTGCTAGAGCTGAACCATTCGGGTCCTTTTGTAGAGGCTGCTGTAGGTCTGGTGGGAGGTGTACAAGAGGTGACAAGATCTGGAGGCTACGTCCTCTGTCCTCATGGCCTCTGGGGTTTGATGCCATGGGCAGATACACCAGAAGCGCCCTAACAGGTTGAGAACTGTCTTTCATCCAAGCCTACAGCCCTGCTCGTTCAGTAGCTCCCACTGTCTTACCTTTCTCCCCAGAGAATCTTTTGCAGAACAGTGTGGATGAGAGCTGGACGGACACCAATTTAAACAGAGTCAGTGTGATTCAGTTCCTGGATGAACCCAAAGTAGATGATGAAGAGGAGTCTGGAGCTGAGAGACGGGTAAGAAGAAGAGTTTCTCCAGGCTTGTCAGCTCCTGATGGAAGCATAGGCACATTCTGAACTTTTTCTCTGAGGTGGGAAGATGTTATCGTGTTGGTGTTTCACCCTGTAACGCTGCTGCAGACGGGCACTGTGTTTGTGTGTCTGAAGGGCGTTTGGTGCCCTGAGGAGACGAGCAGGTATAGAAGAGAATTCCCTGAGAGCCTTTGTGCAGATTTACGTTTTGATGGCCATCCCGTGGGAGTTGAGCTGTGAGGGCTAAGCCTGCCCGTGGAGCGTTCGAGCAGTCGGAGAGCCGAACGGCCAGAGCGCTGTCAGGACTGGGTTTTAGTTGACCCCCTCACAGGGAAGAGCTGCCCAGCCAAACTCGAGCCACCCCTCCAAGCACGGAGCCAGATGCAAGCCCATGCTGTGGAGTGTCCTGTTACTAGCACAGGAAGATGATTTTGCTTTAATTGCAGATGATTTTGCTTTAATTGCAGATGATTTTACTTTAATTGCAGACACAAAGGGCAGGATAGAAGTTTCCGTTTTCAGCAAGTGCTCTGCTGGTGTAAATCTCCCGCGGAGTGCTTTTCCCTTTTTATCTCATGGAGAGAGAGTCTCTTGAGATCGGAATCCTTCTAATAAATTGTATTTGCATCTGTCCTTGTAGCATGTACATGCTGCTGGCGTTTGGGGGGCGTTGATTGGTTTTGGCATTGTCACTAATTTTAGAATACTGTTTTTCTTGACTCTTGGCTGGGGTGGAACTAGCTGAGCATCCCAGATTATGGTAGTGTATGGGCTTGTCAGACGTGCTAAGAAACACCGGAGGGATGCAGAAGATGTTCCACCTGTGTGTTCCTGCTGCTGTGCTGGCAGTTTTGCATTTACTCAGCCTGAAGCGCAACTCAAACCTTCCCTTCTCCGCAATTCCTCCCAATCCCTCTGTCAGATGGAGAGCAGGGTGGTGTCCGAGAGCGCTCTGAGGAGCGCTACCTGCCCCCATTTCTTTCCCCTTCCCGGCTGCAGGCTGTGGTGGTGGCGAGGCCCGGATCGGGTCCCGCGGCGTGGCGCTCGGGCCGTGTCCAGCTGGGGCTCTATCGCTCCGGTCAAACGCGGCTCGGTCCCGCGGCTCGGCGCGCGCGGCTCTGACCGCTCAGTCTCCCGCTCTGGGTGTTTTCCTTCGGCAGGGCTTACAGCGCAGAGCAACCCCTCACCCCAGTGAGCTGAAGGTTATGAAGAAGGTGATTGAGGTTCGGCGCAATGAGGTGTATGCTGCAAAGCCTGAGGCGGACCTGAGTTCTCCTAACTCGGAAGTGAGTGCAGTTCACTAAGAAATGGGTAACCACAGAGGGCACGGGGCGGAGCTGGGCAGTGGGGAGGCGGTGTGTGTAAGCTGGGCAGGAAGAACTTCATCTTGGGAAGGATCGGAAGGGACTGAGCATGGGTTACCTGGACTCCAAGGGCTGGAATCTGCCTTGTGGGGTCAGCTGGGGCCACTGAGATGGAGCAAGAGACGCAACCAGGAGACAGAGAACAGCGCAAGGGGAGCTGTGTGCGTTGGTACCGCTTCTGTCGTAAGGCAGGGAGAGGAAAAGGCAGCTCCAATGTTCCCAGTAAGGAATGATGGGAGTGGAGTGCTCGGGGGAGGCATCTCGCTGCCCAGGTGTGATACCAAGGATAAATGCCCACAGAGATGGTGGAACAGGGTTGGACCTCGGTGAGATGCAGCAGGCTTGGCAGGGAAAGCAGCGGGCAGCCTGAGGGAAAAGCTGGTTCTGTTGGTGCCAGATCATACCCCACCTCACACCGGTCACGTTACATCGCTCCATCTGCTGCTTTGGTTTCCATCCTGACTTTTACAATCGTCTTCTCAGGAGAAGAGGCTGAGCGGCACGTCAAATCACAGCGAGGACTCCCACCTTTCCAACAGCACTGCCTCGGCTGACTTCAGGGGAGAGGAGCGGGGAGAGGAGGGGGAGAGGGGCTGGCCGAACGGGCAGGTGCCCGAGATGCAGGAGCTGGAGAAGGAGGCAAAGCCCAGAGCTGAAGAGGAGCGTAAGGAAGCTGCCGACCAAGAGGAGGAAGATGTGGAAGTGGAATACAATGAGGTAGGAGCTTAGGAACTGCAGCAGGGTCATGATAAAAAGTGGAAGGTCTTGAAAGTTTCAGAGAAAACGGTAAATGAATGTACAGAGCGTGATTTGGGCATCACTGGGGGCAAATACAGGCTGTGGAAGCCAAGTGCAAGTGGATGTTCGGGCAGCCTGTGGGAGCTGGGTCCGTGGGAGGCTGGGAAGGAAGGACAGTCTGGGAGCCAGGCAGGGACTGTGGGAAAATCAGGGTGACAGGACTGAGTGCCCTCAGTCTCTGGGGCTGGCAGAAGATGTGTCGGGGTGAAGGAGCCGGCATGGAAAGGGACAAGTATGGTGAAATTTTAATGTGTGTTCCTGCCCCTTCTTGAGCACAAAAGCAGCAACGCTGGCTTTGCCTGGGTTTGGGGGGGGACACAGCAGGTTTCTGCACTGCCTCCAGCTGTGGCTGTTACCTGAGGTTCACAACCTTTCTGGGGCTTTGCTGTTGTAGCCCACTGTACACTTTGCTGAGGACACGCTAATACGGAGCGAGGATGAGGATGAAGACGAAGAACGACCGTTCCCAGTGGAGAAACAGAGGCTTATCCGCAAGGACACGCCCCATTATAAGAAACACTTTAAGATAACTAAACTGCCCAAGCCAGAGGCAGTGGTGGCACTCCTGCAGGGGCTGAACAGTGATGGAGTTCCCAAAGAGGAAGAGGAGTTAGGAGGCTGCAATAACAACACGGAGCCCGAGGATCAGGAGGAAGCGTGGGATGAAGATGACAGAAAGAACGGGGCTTTATCTGCTCAGCCATCGGTGAAGGTAAGGTCTTGTGGGGAGGGGGGAAGGTCAGAGGGGTGCCAGACCACCCTTCTGCTACTTTGAACTGCCAACCAGGTTGATGTGGTACCAATGACAACGTTGGCAAGAGGCTCCAGCACTTCAGGAGAGACATGCTGAGGGTGGGAGGGCTGGAGTTCGTTCTGGGGCTCCTACGATTGTCCAAGAGCTGTGCCATGTTGCTTATGTCTGACTCCTCGCACTGCATCCAGATTCTTGCACCCTCCCTGCTGTGTGGGATGTTGTGTTCTGTGCCGCAAGAGCAGTTCTTCTGTCCCATCACCGACAGGTTCTTCCATTCCTTTCAGTCACCTCCTCACTTGCTGGTTGTTGCACCTCATTTGCAACGGGATGAGCTCTGTCCCTGGATGGACACTTGTCTTTCTGCCACCGTGCCTGCTGGAGAGGCGTGGGTAGTGAGAGCAGACAGGAGCGTGCCCTTGGTTCCACCCCGTGCCTCCCCGGCACAGATGCAGTCTGATGAAGTGTGCATTGGGGTTTAGGGGAACGTGCGCTCCGGAGTTTTGCCACTACCATGGGCCTTTCTGGTTATGCTGGGGGCTGAGGAGATAGGAGGTCCTTGGCTCTGCTCAGCTGAGTCGCCGTGTTCGGCTAGGGACACACAGAGATTCTTGCTGGAGGGAGATCCTCGCAGTGGAGTAGGAATATACTGGTGAGGGACAACGCCTGGGGCGAGACCAGTTCTTACTGCAGGCGGTGTGATGATTCTGTGAGGTGTATTTGGCAGGCAGGGATGCAGATGTGGCTGAATCTCCATCACAGCCTGACACCAGCAGATCTCTTGGGTGAGATGGGGGTCTCTGAACTGGTGGAAGATGCTGGAGTTGAACCTGTTCTTGCTGTTACCGCACACACTCCAGGCTGTTGAGATCAGTTCCACCCCGTGCTGGAGTTCAGATTGCTCAGGGGAAGGGTCTTGCTCTCAAGTTTGGAGCCTTTCTCTCAGTGGATGCTTGCCTTGCTGTGTCCGAGCTGATACAGCTCATCCCTTGCTCCCTAGGGACGAGGTGTGTCGTCTCCTCGCTGTTTGTGAAGTTCGTCAGAATGGAAAGCAGTTGCTGCTGCTTGTAAGGATGTGTGGAGCCATTCTGAGTCCCCCTCATCCAAGACCTGCCACACGTGGGAAATGCCCGCACCCAGAAAGCTTATTTTAGTCAGGGACTCAAAGCTGGGGTGCACTGGTCCACTGGCAAGACACGTAAAGTCTGTGTGGGCGTTGAGAGCACAGGCCTGGTGTGTCCATCAGAAAGTTGCCTTTGTTACTGGCGAAGCCTTCTGCCTGGAAATCGGAGTTTTCCTTTCCGTGGGGCTGGGCTGGATGCCTGCTCCAGGAGGGCAGATTTATTGCCTTGCCTCCCGAGCCATCTTCCAGAGGTGGGAGTGTGGGGAGCAGCGTCCTTGCGCAGTGGAGTTTCAAGTAAGAGGTGCTGCATACGTGCACCGAGGAGGAGGTGGGCCAGGGTACGCAGGAGGCTGAATCCTTAAACCAGGGGGGGTTTGCAAAGACAGCTGGTTTTCAGGAGAAATCCTGAGGTTCCCTGCATTTGGGAGCAGGATCCCCGGGTGTCTGGCAGGACGCACGGTTCCACCCGAGGCTCTTCCCTTCGCAGGAGGGACCAAGGCGGGTGGGTTGGGGATTGCTTCGTTCCTGCGCAGCAGCTGGGTGGCACCAGAGGCCCCCTCGCGCTGCCCTCCCGTGGTGTTTAATCCTTCCTCCTTCACTGAGCGACTTGG
The DNA here is from genome assembly GCA_017310255.1 of Butorides virescens. Taxonomy (NCBI): domain Eukaryota; kingdom Metazoa; phylum Chordata; class Aves; order Pelecaniformes; family Ardeidae; genus Butorides; species Butorides virescens. The sequence continues at coordinate 239 of JADKXX010011203.1, read as the reverse complement.
TGCGGAGGGCGTCAAATCAGGCGGTGGCGCTCAGCTTGTGAGCTTGGCGGTCGTGGCCTCGGGGTGCCAGCACGGACAAGATGTGCCCGTAAAGGTGCGGCTCCCGGAGAGCTGGGCCGAGGAGGCCGGCGCCCCACGCGTGGTGGGAGCGGCCCCGGGAGCAGCCCCGGGAGCGGCCCCATCGTGGCCCCCCACGCGTGGTGGGAGCAGCCCCATCGCGGCCCTGTCGTGGCCCCCCA
>JADKXX010011201.1:0-10609 GCA_017310255.1 Butorides virescens | reverse complement strand
CCAGACCCCTCCCCAGCTCCGCTGCCCTTCTCTGGACACGCTGCAGCAACGCAACATCTAGTCCCACAGTATTTAGTGGTAATAAATTATGCCATTTACTTATGCTTTATATTAAAAAGCATTTTTTTTTAAGCCTGCTGCTGAAATTTCATTGGGTATCCCTAATTCCTTTGTTGTTACAAACATGGAACAGTAATTTCCTATAAAGTTATTCATGGTATGAAAAGATAAAAAGCTGTCTGTCCCTCCCCTCCCGTATTTGAAGACTCCTAGCCTCCCCTCCTATGGGACTGTTAAGTTTTTACCGTCAGTGATTTGGAATACGATCGGGCCTGATGCAGTTCTCGGCAGAACCCTGCTGCTTGGTGCTTCGCTGGTGCCTGGTGCGTCGCCTCCGCTAGTCCGTAGCTTGTGTAACGTACGCCTGAGCCCAGCGTCGCACCGTGTCAGCAAGGATGTCTTGTGCTAACAAGTTTCACAAAAGTCTGCTTATTAAATCTTTGCTATTCCTGTATCAACCCAGTTTAGAGTCTTGTCAAAGAATGAAATAGAGGTGTGCTTGGTTTTGAGAGACCTGCTTTCCTTGACGTTCAGCTCTTGGCACGAGCGCTGTCTCGTGCCTGTGAAGCGGCACGCGTGTTCTTTAGGGACCGCTCTGGAACTGGCGCTAGGACGGTGAGCGGATAGTTACGGGCATCGTTGTGTGTAATCTCGATCCAACAGCACAATGCAGATGCTATTGCAGGGTGTCGAGAATCCAGAATTTTCTAAATGCTCTGTAAGCATATCTGAGATCTCCGTCCATCGTTGGGACTCTTGGGTACGAGTTACCCAGTCCTCTTAACTTTTACAGTGGTTATTCCTTGTTGATCATGAATGGATTCTTCAGCTGCTGTTGGACTAAAGAGCAATTCGTCACCTCCAGGTGATGCACGTACATCATCCCGTGGCTGTCCAGATACAAATCACGTATTCATCACGTCTGCGTTTTCTGTGTCCCTGCTGCAATGCCATCTCATTTAAAGTTTAAGTGGTATAAATGCAGGGATTAGCCGCATGCCTCCGGATGTATAGCAAGTCATAAGAAGATGCCTGCACATGTGGAAACTTGTTGCCTTCTGGAAACAAAGCCCTTAAACCCCCACTCCCCCGAGCATTTCTGGGGGAACAACTCGGTCCTTCAGGAGGTTCTGAAGCGCAGCAGCTCCGTGCTTTGGCGGTTGAAGGCTGGGAGTTTGCTGCCTCCGCGTCTGCTGTGTGTCCCCCAAGAGCAAGTCACAGAAACCCTTAGCAGGCAGTTGCAAGGCACAGCACTGAGTAACGTTTCAAGTCCGTTGGGCAATGCTCGGATACCCCCGGCTGCTACGGAAAGGTAACCCCGTCCATGTGTGCTCCATTTCCAGTCTCTGGAATGCCATACGTTTACTCACTGCAGGTTGGAAAATCTCACAGGATCAAGCGAATATGTTAAAAGATAGCTATATTCAAAATGTATGGAAACCAGGTTGAGATGGAGTCAGTCAGTGCTTGTTCCCTGGAGATGTGCAGCCAGGAGCACGGGTGGGACCGAGGGGGACAGAGGAGAGAAGAGGGAGCTGGAATTGTGTCCTTGGCTTAAAATCACAGAATCATGGAATGTTTTGGGTGGGAAGGGACCCCCAGAGGTCCCCCAGCCCAACCCCCCTGCAGGAGCAGGGACACCTTGAACCACATCAGGTTGCTCACAGCCCCGTCCAACCTGGCCTGGAATGGTCCCAGGGATGGGGCCTCCACCACCTCTCTGGGCAACCCCTGCCAGGGTTTCAATGCTTGTGCGTTGGTGCCATCGATGGTAAATGGGTTCCCCCTAGTCCCCAGTGGGAGTTCAGGGAGGTGACGGCTCCAGGCTGAGGGGGCAGTTTTCCCGCTTTTATCCTTCCCCAGCAGCACTTTTCTGCGGAGGGCACGGATGCCTGCCTGTCCAGAGGGGCTAGGAAGCATCTCTGGGTGTGTTGCCCACGCGATGAAGGTTTGCCCGTTCTGCAGAGGAAGGAGCCAGTCAGTCGAGCAGCATTTCTAGGTGGGGAGGATCACACATCGGCTGTCCCGGCCGAGCTGAGCTATTGCTGGGCAGCAGGAGGATCCCTGGTTCTGGGGAAGAAAATGCAGGAGGGGAAAAGTACCCAGGGAAGTCCCGGGCAAGAGCGATTCCAGGGGTGGAAGCTGTGCTGTCCCTGCCGTTAGAGCCACGGTTGCCATCAGTCTAGAAGGAGTCAAGGCGGCTCTGAAGCAGCTGTAGGACAGATGCGCTTTTGGGAAGAAGTAACTCACTGGTTCAGTGCAAAAGGCAATGTCTGGGCTGTCGTGAAGTACTGGATATAAAGCTGAAGGGCCCTTGTAGGCCACCGGGTCTCCTTCCTTCTTTCCCAGGTTCATACTGGTGTCAATTATTCTTTTCATAGACTTCAAACAAACATTCACCAGTTCAGTTTCTTACCATGCTGTTTTTTGGAGAACTAATTTGCTTTGAGAGTTTGAAATCTTCTTTCCAGCCCGAATATATTTATGTCCAATTCAAGCCCATTCGCTGTTGTCCTGGCAGTGTCTTTAATTAGGTCCAGTTCCTCCTTGGTGTTCTGCATTTCCAGCGTGCGTTGGTAGACACAAGGCTCTTAATCCTCAGTCCGGTCAACCATTCTGGCAAGTTTCCCCATACTTTCGGTCTGGTTTCCATGGATTTGTGAAATCCATGGGGTTTGTTGCTTATCTCTCCATTCGTTTACATGATCAACTTCCTGTGCACCTGGAAGTGGCTTTCTGAAACCAGTGACGTTGTACGTTCTGCCTTGTCAAAGACAGCAATCCTGTCCTCCTGGGTCAGGCACTGAGCAAAACCATCAGCTGTCTTACTTGGAATACCTGGATCCTGTTGTTGAAGTGCTCTCTGGTCCTTGGCTGAAGACCTGGTTTTCCATCTTCCATCTTCTTCAGAAGTTTTTGTGTTGGATATAGGTACAAGTCTTCAGAGCATTAGTAAAATCCAGCGAGAAGAAAAAAAAAGTGGTATTTGTCATTAGATCCCAATAGACTTCGTCACGCAAGCCGTGCCAGTCTAACCTGTAACCAGTTTTAAAGCGGGTTATCGCCGACATGCCGTGCTGCCTCACCACCACCGCCTTTCTCCGTCCCACCCCAGCGATCCCTGCTCTCGGTGCTTGGGTTTTGCTCAGCTCCAGGCCTTGCCCCGGAGACCGTGGATGTAGGGTCTGCCGGGGAGCGGGGTTTTCCTCGGGAAGATCCCAGCAGCTTTCTGCTCCGCAGGGGGCCGGGCATGGGAGGAAACGGCGAGGACCCTCGTTTCAGTTCCGCGTTTCCTGCGGTGGTTTTGGGGTTTGTTTTTGTTTTAAACTTAGCGGAATGCGAGGCCCCACAGGCTTCTGTCACTGTAGAAAGTGAAGAAGGGCTTGCGGGGGGGGGGTTAAGGAAAGCGAGTCCCCTGCTGGTTTTGCTGCCCACGCTGTGGCCCGGCCTCAGCCCCACGGACCCGATGTTTAAGCTAGACGCCTCTGCAGCAGCCGCTCTCTGCTCTGGACCTTGTTTCCAGAGAGGTGACATCTGGAGGACAGCAAATTTGGTTCTCTCCAGGAGTCTGCGTACACTTCTGTCACCTCGCCAGCTCCTTGGTCCTTGGCCCTGACAGATCCCCGAGAGAGTCCTGTCTATCCCGTTCCTTCCCCTGTGTCCTACCACATGCTCCCTGACTTCCCTCTCACCACTGGGGCAACATGAACAGTTTATGCTGGTGTCCTGAATATAAGCAATTTTGGTTCGAGTTTGACCAAATGTTTTGCTGTTGGAAGTGGGCATAATTTGGTAAGCAGAGGTGGGCGGTGGGAAGGAGCCTGCCTGTGCAGAGGGGAGAAGAGGAAGGAGCCAGCTGGATGAAGCAGATGACTTTTCTGGAATCACGCATCGATCTCCATCAGCAGAGCAAAGCCGAGTATCTGTCCGGGGTGTTCTGGAGGAGGTGCCATTCTCGTTACGGCACTCCACGTTGGGGTGGCCCCTAATCTCCCCGTATGTACGGAATTACACCCCAAAGGGAGTCATGCGGTAGAGCTGGGCTGTGATGGGAACGCTATCCCTGTTTCCTTATCCAGTCCCATCCCACTGCTGCTCAGTTTACTTTGTGGTGGACATCGATGTGTTCATTGCAGGCAAACTGACTCTTGCCCTTGAGCTACGGCTCAGAACCCAGCTGCGAAAAGTTCCTTTGTTTGAGTGTACCGTGACTTCGGTGCCTTCGGGGCAGGGATCCCGCAGCTTACACGAACGCGTGAACAGATGCATGCAGATAAAGTTTATGCTCTTGTGCTTGTTCTTTAAGTAGTCACCCCTTGCTCTTCGAGATGTTTTGGGCGCTCTCCCAGTCCGTGCTGACCTGTAACCTGTGTCCGTTCTGCTTCCAGTTGACACTGACTATCGTGCGGCAGACGGGGGGGCTGGGCATCAGCATCGCAGGGGGCAAGGGCTCCACCCCCTATAAGGGTGATGATGAGGTAAGACCCTGGACTCTGTGATTATTGAAGCACCCTCTTTCGGGGTACAGTTCTCTGTAGCTGGAGGTTGGATGTCTGTCTGTGTCGGCTTTGGGGCTGGGCTGGGCTTCCAGAGCAAGGTGGTGGGAGCAGCCCTCCACCCACCCCGGAGCAGGAGGCTGGCAGGGCCGGGCAGGCTCTCGCCAGTGGAGCACAACGTGTTGGAGCTTCCTGCTGCTGCCTGCAGAGAGCAGCCTCCAGAGCAGCAGCTTCTTCCCCGTCCGTGTCCTGACGTACGGGACTCGCAAGCGGCGGTGGCGTCAGCTGCGTCCTGCTCCCGTCCCGCTGGAGAAGGATGAAAGCGTGGTTCCCTTTTGTCACCTGCGGGGTAGCCCTGCGGTGGGATTTCTCTCCCCTTTCTACCAGCTCCTGAATGGGGGGATGTGGCTGTCCTGTCCTCACATCCAGGGTACGGGATTGGCAAGGGATTTCCCCTTCCCCTTAAGCTGAACGGGGTGGAGTGGTTTCTGCACTTCAGAGGGCTGAGGAGTGGGCTCTGCCGCTTCTAATGAGTAGTTTTGTTTCCAGGGCATCTTTATTTCCCGTGTGTCAGAAGAGGGTCCTGCAGCTCGTGCAGGGGTTCGTGTTGGGGACAAGCTCCTGGAGGTAAGAACCCGGCTGCCGTGAAGAAGCGCGTGCTTCTACTGACTTGGGAGCGGCGGGAGAGACGTGGTTTGGTGGTTATTTGCATCGTGCTAGGTTGCAGGCCACATTAAGCATCAGGAGCTGTGCAAGAGCAAAACAGAATTCCCCTGGCTCCAGGAGTTGTTTAATTAATGTTACCGTTAATCTCCTGCTGCTTTATAAGGACACGTTCCTGCGTTCGCTCTCCCCAGCTCTGAAGTGTTGTGTGACCCAGGTGGGAAGGACGGCCGTGTGTGCCCACGTCCCCAGCCGGCCTCTGCACCTCTGCTTTCCTGGCTGGGGCAAGCGTGGACCTTGTAAGATCAGTCCAGGGGTCCCCCTCAGCCAGGGAGCCAGCCGTGTGCCATGCTCGCTTGCCTTCACGTTATTTAAAAACGTGATTAATCAGACGGGGTTGTGGTGCACTTAAGGAAGGCTTGGTTTAACTATGGAGGGAAGAGATGTCCCGACAGTGCTGGACAGGGATCAGAGGAGTGGCCTGCACTTGGGGCGCTGGCCCGTCTTTGTGTGACCTGGTGTGGTGTCCCTAGGCTCTTCATGCTCCCCCACTCACTGCGCCTACGTATGAGCAGTGGAGGCCTGGCCTGGGCGTTTGCCTCAGTAGGTGTTCCAGAACTTTTTCACCACCTACCTGGCATCGATCATGGTAGAAGCCAAACAAGGCGCTATGTGGTTCCCTAATCAGAAGTTTTTGTATTGCTTCATGAGACAAACTTGATTCTGGGATTTCAAAGTTACCTCATTCACCTCTGCAGCTATCATAGGATTGTCTTGATAATTCCATGAAGTTTTAAGTCCAAGAAGGAATATGCCCTTGGCCTAGCCTGGTCTATTGTACGTTATAAGGCCCTGAGTGTCACCGAGCACCCTTGTGCTGCATCCATCATACTGCGTTGTGCTGCAGAACGACTTCCAAAAGGGAGTCAGATCTTGAAGATTGTGAGAGATGAATGATTATTCCCTTCCCCACCAGCTACATTCATGGCACCCTACTATTTCATATAAAGTACATCCCTCTCAGTTACAGCTTTGGGAAAAGACTGTTCTGTTTTCACTCGTGATTCACTTCCCAGGATGCCCGTTGAGCTGTGCCTCCTGCAGAAGTGGAGGTCCCCTTGCCACATGACTCAGACGTTGGCCCTGTTCCTTCTAAAAGGCTGTGTTGTGTCCTCAAGTAGGACGTGGCTGAGGCACATCAGACGTGGGTTCCATGCTCACTGGCTATGAATTGTAAGGAATACCTCTTTGCCCCTAGAGTAGGGATAACAGCGCGTTGCTCCGTAATGAAGGCTGTGATGGGAAGAAACCCGAAATGCCATGAAGTGGAGGAAATAGATTTGACCATCTAGGTTTCAGGCTGAGCGCCAGACAATCTTTCCTCTAAGTGTGTGTTAATATGAAGCGAGGTGGCTGCTATGAAAAGAAAATTCTTCAGCTTCATGGGCCCCCACTTTGCATTTCCTCAGTCGTCTTTTCGGAAATCAGGGAAGCAAGAGTGGAGGGAATTGGGTTCCTTCCCTGAGAGCTGCAGGACCTGGTGTCCCCCCTGCAAGTACCTCACTACTTTTGCATGGGGGGAAGGAAATGGGCATTCCAGGGTATGAGGAGGTAGATGTAGGGCCAGCTGTGTTAGGACAAGGGGTAATGGTTTTAAACTAAACCAGGGTAGGTTTAGACTAGATATAAGGAAGAAATTCTTTACAATGAGGGTGGTAAAACACTGGAACAGGTTGCCCAGAGAGGGGGTGGAGGCCCCATCCCTGGAAACATTCAAGGCCAGGTTGGATGGGGCTCTGAGCAACCTGATCTGGTTCAAGGTGTCCCTGCTGACTGCAGGGGGGTTGGGCTGGGTGACCTCTGGGGGTCCCTTCCAATCCAAAACATTCTATGATTCTATGAGATGTCCTTCTGGAAGGCGAACAAGAAGTTGTGTCACCCCGAGTTGTACTGAGGTTTGTTAGGGGAGGTAATTCCGGGTGAGTGGCCGTCTGTCTGGGAGCTTTCTGCCTGCAGGGATGCTGGGGAAGTCGGAGCTCCCTCTGGGGGGAGGATCCCTTGGAAAGGGCCTTCACTGTGCTTGGCAGGGGCTGCCCCGGCCTGGGGCGCACTGTGGGAGCCTCCTGTGCTGGGGGCTTGCAGGGGGGGCAGCAGCCGAGGCCTGGGTCCCCCTGGGGAAGGAGGAGTTGACCCAGCTCTGGAGGGGCTGAGCTGCGCTTGCGCCGGGCAGGATTTGCTCAGGCTGGAGCTGTCCCTGCGGCCCTTGGGTGAGCTCCCCGCGGAGGCGAGGGCTGTGCCCGGCTCTGTCTGCCCCCAGGTGAACGGCGTGCCTCTGCACTGCGCGGAGCATCACGTGGCGGTGGAAGCCCTGCGCGGGTCGGGAAGCTCCGTCTCCATGACGGTTCTGCGGGAGCGGATGGTGGAGCCGGAGAACGCCATCACGGTCACCCCGCTGCGCCCCGAGGATGACTACAGCCCTCGCGAGCGGCGAGGTGGTCTGCGCTTCCCGGAGCGACCCGAGGGGGCACCTCCCACAGAGAGATATTCCACCTGCCTTATGCGCAATGAGAAGGGCCTGGGCTTCAGCATCGCTGGTGGCAAAGGCTCCACGCCCTACCGGGCTGGGGACACGGTCAGTAACGATTCCCTGGGAAGGAAGGTGCTTGGTCCCCGAGCCTCAGCACTGCCTGTGGGAGCAGCGCGGGGTCTTCCTCACCCGCGGGCCCGCAGCAGCGCAGCATGGCCCTGGGCTGGGGGGCCGGGAGGGCTCCGAGAGCTGGAACCTGCTCTTAAGTCGGGGAAGGAGAGAAGTCCAGCAGGAGGTGGGACTGGGGCTCGCGATCCCTGCCAGTGACATTTAATCTTGCTGCTGTCCTCCTGGCATATATTCTGGGCTCTCGGCCACACGAAGGCTTTGCTGCAGCGGGAGGTTTTGCGGGTGGCTCCAGAAGCAGAAGAGGGTTTGTGTGGAGTGAGGAACAAACGGGGAGGGCCAGGGCAGGGGAGGGGTCTGGGAAGGGGAAAGCGCTGAGACCCGCCTGGCGTCCAGGAGCAATTCTGGAAAGCCAAGCGCTGGCCAGGGGAGGCACGTGCTGCTCTGACCCTTCTGGCTGTCTTGCAGGGGATCTTCATCTCCCGGATTGCAGAGGGTGGTGCGGCCCATCGGGACGGGATCCTGCACGTAGGAGATCGGGTCATCTCGGTGAGTGTGGGTGTGCAGGGAAGGGCTCTAACTCGGTTCTCTGCCCTTCCTCATACAGGGGCTGTTTTTCTGTCATTGAAGCTGGATTTTGGGGGTCCTTTTTTCAGCTCCTGAGCCTTCTGGGAGAGCATTTAATCTTGGTGGTTCTATCCTTGCCTGTGACTGGTGGCGGGTGCAGTTAATGCCTCCCCTTTCCCCAAGCGCTGCGGGTGAGCGCTTCCCCCAGGAACGGCACGTGGCAGTCCGGGCTGTGCTGGAGGGAGGTGACACGGCAGCACGGCCCCAGCCTGTCCCTCCAGAGCCTCGTGGGACAGCCCCGGAGGGCTCTGCCGTGGCTGTGGGGAGGGAAGCCCTCCGGGGCATGGCTGACCGGCTCCCTGCAGAGAGCATGGCAGGGGGGGCAGCGTAGGCTGAAGAGGAGGGAGGGGAGGCTGCCCGAGGGTGGCGTGGGGCCGGGCAGGGCGTACCCCAGTGCTTCCCCCTGCTTGCATTGGGAACCCCATTTCCCTTCCCGTTTGTGCCAGTGGTATGGATCTCACTGCTGCTCTAACCTCACGTCTCTCTGCCTAAACGCGCCACTTGCTCCCCCTCCTGCCGGGGAGGGTCTGCTGAGTCTCCTGACCCTCTTCCCAAGCTCGCATGCTGCCTCCGAGTGACAGCTCCTGCATCCTGGTGCTGGTGGTGGGTTTCTGATCCAGCTGGTGTGGTAAGAGCACGTGTTACCACAGAGCTGGCGCGAGTAAACACGGATACAGCCTTGTCAGTGCTGGCTTCTGTCTGCCCTACCCCTAGGCTGGGGGCTGTGCTGTATTTGCCCTGGCACAAAGCTTCAGTGGAGCTCTGGCCCAGGTCTGACATTCGTATCTTGGCGGGAGACTTGCACTGGTGCAGCATCTCTCCGTCCTGGCTAGTGCTCCCCTTCCTCACAAAATCAAAAATCAAGCCCTGAGCCTGATTGTTGCCAGATAGCCTAAATTATTTTGGTGTTGCTCATTTTTGATGCTCCACGGGTACAGAGGCATGACTGAGAGGCGTAATCGCAGGCACGCAGCCTGTCGTATGGCGTTGATTTGCTCTACCTGTGGCAAGAAGGAAACACAAGGTCTCAGAATAGAGTCAAAAGTCAAATGTGTTTCCACCCCCCGTTAGCAGCTCTATTTATATCTGTGGGCAGCTTCGTAGGAAAAGCAGAGCTAATTCCCTCCTAATAGCCTGCAGCGTCCTTAGGCCGCAGTGTATGGGCTCAGGGCCCCTGGTGGTGTGGCCGAAGGCCTTGCCGTCCTTACTCCTCCGGCACACCCCGCTGCAACGGCGAGCGCGGCGTTTCCGCGTGGGTGGGATGTCCATGCTCGAGAGCACGGCCCTCTGCTCCCGGGGATGCTGCCCGTGCTCGGGCCTGTGCAGCCGTAAAAGCTTCGGTGCTGAGCACCGGCTGCAGCTGCACTCTTGTGCTCCGTTACGACGAAAGCAGGCACAAACCATTATCTTCCAGGAGAACACTTACTGCCCTGGACCACCCGCATCACGCGTGTGCCGTCCGGCAGGGGCCTGGCTGTTGCTTCTCCCGCAGCCGTGCCTCCGGCCGCCGCTGCCGTTCTGCCCTCCCTGGCTGCGGGGCCGGCTGCCGAGCGTGCTCTCTGCGTCGCGGCAGCGTTACGTCCTGCGGCCTCCCGCACCTTCTCGGTGATCCTTGTCCTGGAGAATACCTGCTGGCTGTGCGAGGTGTGCCAGCGGCCGTGTGAGTTCCGCTCGGTCTCCGGCGAAATCTGGTGCTGGGTCAGGGCTGGGGGCTGCCCTGGCCCAGCGGTGCTGGATGCTGAGCGTGTCTCTTCACCTCAGAGCTGTGCCTGCCCAGCATCGCTTATGTTCCCTATTTACCACAACTCTTTTGAAGCAGTGGTTGCCCATTTTTGCTGGAAAGCTTTTCAGGATGTGCTGATTCCTGGGGCGTGCCGTGCCGGTCGCGTGTGTTCCCCTGTACCTGCACGGGGAAAGCAGGAGCGCCCTCGCTAGGATACAGGCGTTTGCATAGGTCCAGCAGGCAGAAGCCCGTTTCCAAAGCCATAGGCTCCTCGTCATGCCTCAGTTCTCGCTTTGCCCAAGAATTTTTGTTTTCTTAGCAAAAGAAATACAGCACAGCTTCCCACTCTTCCCCTGTGCTCTAAACGGTCCTGGGCTTCTCTGCAGG
>JADKXX010011198.1:0-16346 GCA_017310255.1 Butorides virescens | reverse complement strand
TCTTTAAGGCAAGTGACTCTTTAAGGCAAGTGACTCTTTAAGGCAAGTGACACGCCATTGCCTTCCTCTGGCAGCTGGGAAGCAAGCCCGTAGCTGGGGCTTGCCACATCAGTCACTGGTCACTCCGTGTTCCTGTGCTGTGCTGAAAGGCTGAGAGCTCGCCAACCGACGTCAAGCCCTGCCCATGCCTGTACAATTTCCGTCCCTAGATGTAGTCTTTTGGCTGTGATGCTGCTAACAAGCACGTGATTTGTTTAGGTCTTTTTCCTTAGTGACGGCTCGGCCTGTGCTCTGTAGATGTGTTTGTCAGTTCCCTTCCAGCCTCTCCAGTCTGTGCCGTGTCAAGAAGCCTCTCCTGGCAATAAGCAATCTTCTTTCCCCTGGTGATGGCGTAGCTTGTGCTTGGGGGGGGGGAAGCTTTAGCTCCTTTGGTGTTTCCCCAGGATTGACCCTGCTGAGGACCTTAGAGACATCTGCTCTCTTCGCCCCCTCTGGACACCCTGGCTTGTGTTGCACGGGGTTTCTGTTCCCGTCTTGTTGGCGGTAACCGAGCTCATGCAGAATTCCAGCTCCTCTTTCCCCAGGCCCAGCATACGTGCTGGGCTCCTGCTTGCCCTCTCCCAGTGCCAGTGCTGCCCGTGCTCCTCTGTCCCCCCGCCCCGCGTCGCTGCCCAGCATGGTGCTGACCTCTTTCCCTCTCTCTTTGCCTGTGCTGCTTGGACGCTGCTCTGACTCTGTCCTGTCTCGTGGAAGGAGTGGATGCGTAGGGAGCGGGAGGCAGCCACACAGCAACTTGAGGAGGAGGCAGAGGTGAGGAGCACGGTGGGAGGGCTGGAGAGTCTCAGGAAGGGGCTGCCTGAAGGCCAGAGAAATCTCTAACAGTGCTCGTTCCCCATAACTTCTCCATTCCCCCCCCCCCCCCCCCCCCCCAAGACTTGACTTTTGGGTATAAGAGAAGATATCACAAATTAAGAAATGTGTAACGTGGTTGAGGAAGGAATGGTGAAAAACAGAGGCTAGAATTCGAAAGGCAGAGAAATGCAAATGGGAAGCGAAATGAAACCAAATGATACAGTGAGTGCGAGTCAAGGTTGAGACAAGGTACAGTAGAGGAATTTAGATTTGCACTCCCAAAGGTCTCCAGTCCCAGACTGCAAGCCTTTCTGGGTGCTATTTGGAGAAAACGGGTACGTATGTCATGTCCTCCTCTCCCCCTGTAAGGGAGCGGACGTGTGCGCATGGGGGTGGGAGGCGTGGTGGGGATCGGTGCACCAGCCGGGGACCAGGGGCCCAGAGCGACGTGTCCTCTGCGGTGTTTCTCAAGCCCAGCCTCTGCCTTGGGGCCCCATGGTTGTGTTTGGAACAATTCCAGGTTCACTTCCAGGCCATGGGAATTTTCTGCAGAGATTGGACACAAGGCCTTGGTTATCACTAGGGGTGGTTTCCTTTTTAATTGTTCTTTCCCGTTGAATTAGTTGACTTCTGGCCTGATCTCTTCCTGGTGTTTGTGTTTTTCTGCTCCCCGCCTTGCCCCTCTCCAGAATATCGGCAGTGAACCTTTGAGGCTGGACTACCGGACCCTGGCGGCTTTGCCCAGCAGTGGCTTGCAGAGAGTCAATCGCACCGTAAGTGAGGGGCTGCGGTCCCTGCGCGGGGGAAGCCGCGGTCGCTGTCGCCTGCCCGCTCCGTGTGCCCTGGGGTGAGGGGTGACAGTGCTCTCTGCGGGGGAAGACGGGGAAGCAGAGCCGTGGTGGACTTTGATGCTGTCTGAAACAGGAGGTAGCCACAAAAGAAAGATCAGAATAAGAAAATGAGGACAGCAGAGAGACGGGTCGCCTTCCATTCTGGAAAGGGAAGTGGCCCGTGTAACTGCCGAGGCACGAAAGGCAGTGTCTGGAACAAGGCAGAAAGAACAGCCCAGCAGGACAGAAGGGTACGTGTGGATGGGAGAGTGCAGGGGACTCCCGAAAGCCGCAGAGGAGGGAGGGGAAGATTCTTCCCGGCAGAGAAGGTGGCCACGTTGTGTGCACGGCTTAGGTGTGGGATGGTGTTCAGAAAGGAGGAGGGATGCAGGGTGCTGACACCAAAAGTATTAAAATAAAGGCAAGATCCACCTAGGACTGCAAAAGCAAAGTGTCAGTGATCGGATATCGTGACTTAGCCCTGACACAGCCTGGGGTGCTCCTGCCCGTGTCCTGCCTTTCAGTCCCTGATACGTAGTGGCAGCTCAGCTGAGGGGAAATCCAGATTTGATAGATCACAAAGTCCTCCGTCCCTCCCGTGTTGTTTAAAACCTCACCTCGCCTCTCCATCTTTGCTTCCCTTGGCCATGTTCTATCCTCCCTGCTCATACCTACTCCCCTGGGTTTCTGCCTGCTCCTTCGCATACGTCCTCAGCCTTCACCTCCATCCCTTTTCTCCTGTTGCAGCCAGACCACCCTTTGCCGTCATCGTCGTCAGGTTCTGCATTCCCATTCCCTTGTTTCAGGGTCATCTCTTGTATCTTTGCTGTCTCCATCTCATCCCATCCAGGCAGGTCTCCTCTCCTGTTCATCTGTCCTCTCGCTGACTTCAGGCTCTCTTGCTTTCCTGCTTTCACGTTGATGGGAGCCCTGCTTTGTCTCCAGCTTTGTCTCACTTTGTTCTTCCCCGTGCTCCCCAGCCTTTGGGTTTTCCCTCCTGGCTGTTCACACAGAACAGTATTATCGGGAAAGGGTTGGACGTGTTTTTAGCATCTCTCAGTGTACCTTCGTAGCTGGAAGCACGGGGAGAGCCAGCCCCACGCCAGCAGCTGCCGCTCTGCTGGCCAGCCCCGGTGCCGCGCGGAGCAGAGCAGCATCGGGGGCTCGTGCCTCAGCCGCCCGCGTCAGCCCAGGCACGCCCGGCGCTGGAACGCGGGGCTGCGCGCGCTGGAATGCTGGGGTGTATGGGCGGCCTCTATAAATGTCCCGTTTCAGGGGAAGGGCCAATTGGTACCCGTGTTTATCTTTTTCCAGCTGTCATTTGCCCAGCCCTGTCTTTGCTCTCTTTGAAATACGTCTGCCTAGATCGTGCCTGCGGGGAGCTGTGGGCATCAAGGACCGCAAGGTTCTGGCCTTCTGCAGGAGCTGCCCCGGGTCCGTTTGGTGACTGCCGGGAAGGCTTAGACACGGCCAGCAGAAAAGCACAAGGGTCAGTTGAGGGGGGGTCTGTCTCCAGCCAGCCTGACGGGGCTAAGGTGGCCCATGCTATCGCCCAGCTCCCGTCGTATTGCTCTCTTTCATCCCGTCTCTAGGCCAACTTTCTCACCACGTACGTTCTCCTCCGAACAGTGTCTACATTACATACCCGGAGTTCCCTGCAGGCACCGGTCCCTTTGTGAGCAAGATTTAACAAAGGCTTACTGAGATTCAAGCCTGTTTTGTTTGCATACCTCTAAAACCCCAACTGCAAAATTCCAGTTGAAGGCCGCATGGGAATGCTCGTCGTAGCGATGCCCTCTCTTGACATCACGCGATGTCTGCAGGGTGCACTACGGTGTCTGGACACTGCCACCACCGTACGTAAAGAGCTGGTACGGTCTCTGTCTCCTGCATAGTACGGGCTTGAAAACCACTCCCAGGAATGCCTGCGTCTAGCCCCAGAGACACCATCCTTTCTGGACTGTGGGAACTGGAGAAGCCCTTACAGCTCAGTAGCGCGTCGCCATGGTTAGTGAATTAACGATCTGTGCTTTCTAGTCTGGATCGATCTCTCTTCAATTTGTAGCCATTGATTCTTTCTCTGTACTCGTTCATTACATTTAGCATTGGAATTGATTCAGCCAAGCGATGGAGCAGAACTGCAAATGCCTTTCTTCTGTGATTGTCCTGTCTGCTAGGCTGGGGAGTGACAGCGGCGAGGCTGGGAAAGGCACGCTGCATTGCCAAAAATCTTTGCTTGCCCAGAATAGAAATCGCTGCTTGTCTGACAAAAATAGGCGGCTGTGAAGTAGCGGGGGCGAGGCGTCCTGCACTGGAACACCCTGCTGCGGCAGAGGCGCGGGAGGTGAAAGCGAGGGGCAGATGAAGCTCAGTTCCAGACATGTCCATGAACAAAACAGGGACCGGGGCTCCCCGTGGGCTGTCAGCCTTCATGCAGTGTTGGTGAGGCGCCCGTCTCCGCAGCGCCCTAAAAGCGGTGTTTGCCTGTTCCCTTCGTGCGAAGCAAAGGAGGCGTTGGTGGTGGGGTTCACCTGGAACCCGGGACGGTCCCTGCTTGTGCTCTTCTGCTTGGCCGGGGGAAGCAGCAGTGGTGTCGGGGGGGCCTGGCTGTGGGGCCGGCAGCCCCGCTCTGCGGTGGTGGGGTTGCTGGTGGGGTTCTCATTACAGCATCCCCAGTGACCAAATAACGTTCCTGAAAGGAAATTCTGCCTGGCGTAACTTTATGGGCACTAGCGCTCTTGCTAGTGTGGTCGATGGCACTCGGAGGAAAGACGGTTGGAATTTGGGGGGTTTGGTTTGGGGTTTTTACACTGGAGAGTCGCATAGCTACAATAGCAAAATCCGTAAGGGTAGCACAGGCCTCAGTGTCTGAAGAAATGTGATATGAGCCAGGGCTCTGCCAGCCGCTGCCGTAGGTTGGGTTGGGGCTGAGGGGTTAGGGGAGGGCCTCAGAAATTCCTGAGCCTCCCAGCTGCCATTGTAGTCACCAGCCCACCCAGCCCTTGAGAGCTATTTTTGTGAATGCTGCCGTGACAGAGGGCTTGGGGAATGTGCTCTGGCAGAAGAGGTCTTTCTGCTCCCTGGCAGGCGCTTGGATAGAAGGAGATTTGATCGTTGCTCCCTGATCATCTCTGCATCCCTGGAGAAGGCTTTGGCTGGGGTAACGAGCTCTCTTCTGTAGTATTCAAAGAGGAAAGGTCAGTGCTTCATCTTGGGTGGGTGCAGCTGAGCCTGGGCAGAACTGGAGCTCTGCTTCCGTCCTGCCACCAGTAAGAGGGCTCAGAGGGACCTGTGCTCTGCTAGCTGTTACGGAGCTCTCTGCTGCTCGCTGGCGCGTGTTGTGATGAAGCGAGGCCGGCCATAAAAGCACATTTGCCCACGCAGGTGTGATGGGGAGGCAGGGGGCAGACGATACGGTGATAACTGTGCGGCTGCGTGGAAGTGCGTTGGCGCGAGAGGCGTTGTTCTGCGTGACCGTGCTGGAGCTACTGAACGCATGCTGGGGTGAGAGGGTGGTGCTTGGCCTCGTGGTTGGGCTGAGGATGTGCTGCGGTGCGATGGCAGAGGGGGTGTGCTCGCGCGGGTTTTGGCCATCGGTTTTGCTGGGGAGCTGCAGCGTTGCTGGGGAGCTGCTGAAGCGCGGGCTGGAACGTGTCTGCGAGCTGGGAGAGCGGAGGGAGCGTGCGCGTGGCTGTCGCCCGCTTGGCGTATGTGCCGCACGCCGACAGCAGGGCGCTCCCTTCGGGGTCGCAGGATTGGTGGCAGGGTAGGAGAGAGGGAAGGGATGGTGGTGTGGGCATTAGTGCTGGAATTCTTCTCTCCCCTGTCCCTGAGCATCAGCAGCTGCTCTGTATTTTCTCCCTCCTCTCCTTTACTCCTTACTTCTTTCTGATCCTTTTGTTTTCCTCTCAGCTTGTTCAGTGTAATAAGGCCAGCTCCAGCATGGAGGGTGACTGCGGTGCGCTGTCTCTGCCAGTGGCACAGGACAGCCGGGACTCGTGCCCAGAACCAGCTGCAGGCCCGGTCAGCGGAAGCACGGCCGGCCCCCCCCGGGACCCCACCTCACCCAGCACGCGCATGCGCGGGGCAGACAAGCCCCAGCTAGAGAAGCAGGATCCCGGGGCTTGCCCCTTGGCCCAGGACCAGATGCCAGAGGCGCCAGAGCAGGAGTGTATGATCGACTCTCAGCCCATCCTCTTCAGCGAGAACCCCTTTGTGGTGGCTGACCGCAGGGGGAAAGCAGCAGGCAAGGCTTGCCTGGGGGGGCCGCCCCTGGGCTACGGCAGGGGGGGAGTGCTGAAGACCAACCTTTACTCCAAGGCAAGCAGTCCCACGGCATGCGGTGTGTGGCATGCGGTCACGCAGTCGAGGCCACCTGCGTTCTACTAAACCCCCCGCGCATGCGCTGGACCCCAGAGGCCGGGCAGCACGAGGCCCGCGCGGGGCCGGCCCCACCTAACACGTGCTTCTCCAGCGCTGCCTGCGGAGGCCGTCGGTCGGTGATGGTCTGCCAGCCACTAATGTACCCCGGGTGTCGCCAAGTGTGCATGCTGCCGAGCCCCTCTTGGAGGGAGGCAGTGATGGCGGGGGACTTCCCCGATGTCTCTCTGGGTGGGCAAGAGTCCGGCGAGGAGCAGCCACGTTCCCTGTCTGCTGTGGTTGTGAGTGGGGTGTGGGCAGGGCTTGCAGAAGAGTGATGGTGGTGGTCACGCTGGTGTACCTGGGCCTGAACAAATACAGCCGGTTTTAGACTTGAAGAGGCAATGCGGCCGGCATGGTTAATGTCCACCCGGCAGCTTGCTGTTCCGTGAAGTGACACATTTCGGGATATCTAGGCGTTCAGATTTTGAGATTGCAGATCTCGCTTTGCTTTCTGCTCTGGGAAATCTGTTTGTATTTGACTTTCTCACAGGAAGCCTGTGGCAGAGCAAAGACTAGACCCAAAGATCCTGCGTTCCAAATTAGCACCACTCCACTCTCCCTTTCGTTCTTTCTCAGCCTTTCAGGAGGTCTGAAAAGCAAGGGAAGCAAAACAACCGCAAACAAACAGCCCCCACGCACAGAAGAAAAACCAAACCAAACGGCACCCACCTGCAGTTCTCTTAGACGTTTCTAGCCTAGTTCCTTGGCGGGAATTTGCTTTTCACAGATGTGTAGGCAGATGAGCACGAGCAAGGCGTGTCGCTGAAGCTCCGTAACCTCTCAGCTTATTACAAGTCAAAGGCTGTGGTTTGGACATCGTAGACACCCAGCTTTAGAGTCTAAGAGACCACAAAAGCAGCGGTCACAAAGCACTGACCCGTTCTGAAGGCAGACTTTGTGCCCAGATCAGCTATCGTCAGTCTGGAGGTGGGTGTCGCCGTTGGCTGGAGCTCATCTAATTCCACATCGCTGCCAAAAGGGATCGCTGTCCCCGTCTGCGTGTTCTCCTGCGTGCTGACACCGGAACGGGAGCAGTTGTGTGTCAGCTGGGCCAGGGAGCTGAACTCCCTGAAAAACAGTGTTGTGGCACAGCTCCTTCCTTGGGGATTGGTAAGCTGCACGTGCTGGCACGTGGGAAGGCTTGGACAGCGGTAGCCAGGAGCAGGGTGAGCAGGAACGCTTTCTGCAGTGGCACGGAAGGAGATCAGGTGGTAGTGCTGCATGCTCGGTCATTGCAGTGCTAAGAAGGATCAGATGTTTTCTGAGCTCCAATATAAACTCCAGATCATGTCTCCTGGCTTGGTCAGTAGAAATACCATTGTCCAAGGCTGATTTGAATCAAATTAACATGATTCAGTAGTGCATGGGTCTGGTACTAATGATTGCAGAACCCTAGGTTTGCTCAAACAGTTCTCTAAATCCCACATGACCTGTTTCCATCTTTAGGCATCTAAAAGACTTTTTAAATCGTGCTCCTTAATCCTGTGGACAGACTGCAGGTGACTGTTGGGACTCTGCTCTCTTGTTGTAGCTGTTGGGGCTGGCTCAGCCTGAACGTTGGGCTGGTGGGGTCCGTCTGTCAGAGAAGGGAAGGGCTTCTTCGGTCATAGGCTTGCCAAGCTCATGAAGAGGGCTTTAAACTGAAGTTGCCAGGGGAGGGCAACCTCAGTCCATTCCACCTCTACCAGTTTGATGCCAGTGCCAGCAATAGATGCCCAGAGTCTGGAGAAGGGTCGCAGGTCAGCAGGAGAAAGGAATTCCAGGCACTAAGTCAGCTTTGTCAGGGGCCCAACTTAAACACCTCTAGGTGAACGCATGTAACATGGGGAATAAACAAGAGGGGTTCAAGATGGGTGCACGCCTGCAGGGCTGTGATCTCATTGGCATCGTGGAGACCTGGTGGGATGGCTCCTATGGCTGGAGTGCTGGAATGGAAGGATACTGGCCCTTTAGGAAGGGCAGGCACGGAAGATGAGGAGGGGGTGTTGTCCTCTACGTCAATGAGCAGCTGGAGTGCACCGAGCTCTGCCTGGTGATGGATGAGGAGCTGACCAAGTACCTATGGGTCAGGATTAAAGGGAGGGTGAGGACAGGTGACATTATAGTGAGGGTCTGCTACAGGCCACCCGACCAGGAAGATCGGGTGGATGAGGCCCTCTATAGACAGATAGGAGCAGCCTCACATTCACAAGCCCTGGTCCTCATGGGGGTCTTCAACCACGTCTATATCTGATGCAGGGACAACATAGCAGGGCGTAAGCAATCCGGGAGGTTGCTGGAATGCGTTGTTGGTAACTCCCTTCTCCAAGTGATAGAGGAGCCAAGGAGGAGAGGTGCTATGCTGGACCTGGTTCTCACCAACAGGGAGGGGATGGTGGGGAACATGAAGCTCCAGGGCAGCCTTGGCTGCAGTGACCATGAAATGGTGGAATTTGAGATCTTTAGGGCACTGAGGAGGGCGCACAGCAAGCTCACTACCCTGGACTTCAGGAGAGCAGACTTTGGCCGCTTCAGGGATCTGCTTGGTAGAGTACCGTGGGATAAAGCCCTGGAGGGAAGAGGGGCCCAAGAAAGCTGGTTAATATTCAAGGATCACCTCCTCCAAGCTCAGGACCAATGCCTCACAACAAAGAGGAAGTCAGGCAGAAGCACCAGGAGGCCTGCATGGATGAACAAGGAGTTCCTGGACAAACTCAAACACAAAAAGGAAGCCTACAGAGGGTGGAAGCAAGGACAGGCAGCCTGGGAGGAACACAGATAAAAAAACAGTAACAGCCAGGGATCAGGTTAGGAAAGCTAAAGCCCTGATAGAATTAAATCTGGCCAGGGACGTCAAGGGCAAGAAGAAAAGCTTCTATAGGTATGTCGGTGATAAAAGGAAAGTAGGGGAAAAGTGGGCCCTCTCCAGAGGGAAACGGGAGACGTGGTTACCTGAGATACAGAGAAGGCTGAGGTACTTAACGACTTTTTTGCCTCAGTTTTCCCTGGCAAGTGCTCAAGCCACACTCCCCAAGTTGCAGAAGGCAAAGGCAGGGACTGGGAGAATGAAGAACCGCCCACTGTAGAAGATGAGGTTTGAGAGCATCTAAGGAACCCGAAGGTGCACCTGATGAGATGCATCCTGAAGGAGCTGGCAGATGAAGTTGCGAAGCTGCTATCCATCATACTTCGGAAGTCGTGGCAGTCCAGTGACCTTCCCACTGACTGGAAAAGGGGAAACATAACCCCCATTTTTAAAAAGCAAAAAAAGAAAGACCCAGGGAACTACAGGCCAGTCAGCCTCACCTCTGTGCCCAGCAAGACCGTGGAGCAGATCCTCCTGGAAACTACGCTAAGGCACATGGAAAATAAGGAGGTGATTGGTGACAGCCAACATGGCTTCACGAAGGGCAAATCGTGCCTGACAAATTTGGTGGCTTTCTATGACAGGATTACAGCATTGGTGGATGAGGGAAGAGCAACTGATGTCATCTACCTGGACTTGTGCAAAGCATTTGACACTGTCCCGCACAATGTCCTTGTCTCTAAATTGGAGACAAGGATTTGACAGATGGACCACTCGGTGGATAAGGAATTGGCTGGATGGTCACACTCAGACTTGCAGTCAATGGCTCGATGTCCAAGTGGAGACCAGTGACAAGTGGCATTCCTCAGGGATCAGTATTGGGATCAGCACTGTTTAGCATCTCCTGTCACCTGTCGGTGACATGGACAGTGAGATCATGGACAGGAGCACCCTCAGCAGGTTTGCTGATGACGCCGAGCTGTGTGGTGCAGTTGACACACTGGAGGGAAGGAATGACATTAGGCTAGACATTAGGAAAAACTTCTTCACCGAAAGGGTTGTCAGGCTCTGGAATGGGCTGCCCAGGGAGGTGGTCGAGTCCTCATCCCTGAAGGTATTTAAAAGAAGGATAGATGAGGTGCTGAGGGACAGGGTTTAGTAGTGGGGTGCCAGGGTTAGGTTAAAGGTTGGACTTGATGATCTTAAAGGGCTTTTCCAACCAAAGTGATTCTATGATTCTAATGCCATCCAGAGGGGCCTGTGCAAACCTCAAAGGCCAAGTGCAAGGTCCTGCATATGAATTGGGGCAATCTGAAGCACAAATACAGGCTGGGCAGAGAATGGATTGAGATCAGCCCTGAGGAGAAGGACTGGGGGGTACTGGTGGATGAGAAGCAAAACATGACCCAACAACGTGCGCTTGCAGCCCAGAAAGCCAACCCTACCCTGGGCTGCATCAGGAGAAGCGTGGCCAGCAGGTCGAGGGAGGTGATTCTGCCCCTCTGCTCTACTCTGGTGAGACCTCACCTGGAGTACTGCGTCCAGCTCTGGAGCCCTCAGCACAAGAAGGACATGGAACCGTTGGAGCAAGTCCAGAGAAAGGCCGTGAAGACGATCCGAGGGCTGGAACACCTCTCCTATGAGGACAGACTGAGAGAGTTGGGGTTGTTCAGCCTGCAGAAGAGAAGGCTCTGGAGAGACCTTAAGGCCAGCCATCCAGTACCTGATGGGGGCCTACAAGGAAGCTGAAGAGGGACTTTTTACAAGGGCATGTACTCGTAGGACAAGGGGTGATGGCTTTAAACTGAAAGAGGGTAGATTTAGATTAAAGGAGGAAATGCTTCACTATGAGGGTGGTGATGCACTGGACCAGGTTGCCCAGAGAAGTTGTGGATGCCCCATCCCTGGAAATGTTCAAGGCCAGGTCGGACAGGGCTTTGAGCAACCTGGTCTAATGGAAGGTGTCCCTGTCCATGGCAGGGGGGTTGGAACTAGATGATTGTCAAGGTCCCTTCCAACCCAAGCCGTTTTATTATTCTGTAGGTTCCTGTGGAAGGGCTGTCTCTCCTACACTCTGGGCTACTCATAAAGGTCTTACCAGTAGGCCAACCGCAGTGGATGTGGCTGGGGATGAATCTTGTCTCCTTTCAGTTGGGAGTGGCTTGTTTTGCTCATGAGGTTTGCCTAGACTGTGGCCCACGCTGTTGAGGGCTAAAGAGAAGTTAGGGGGAGAGGATTGCTGGGGATGTCTTACAAGGCAGAAGGCTTTAACCTGATTCAGTTGGCCTTGTGGGGCGTTTGGGTATGATCTCAGTTCCAGTGTTTAACGTAATTCCCTTGCTGTTTCTCATGCTTTTTGCAAGTTCCTGCCATGACATCTGTGTTGGGCCCAATGCTAACTCTGCTCTCTCGCAGTGCGGTAGCCCACGGTTGGCCTTGGGCTGGATGTCAGTGGTCTCCCTTGCCTCCTGGTCTCACTGCTGAGGGAGAGGCATGGGACTTGCTGCTGTATGGTAACTATCTAGCTTTGTCTTCTCTCTTTCAGGCTCCTGCGGGCGAGTCTGGGACAGGAAATTCCAGGCGTGACACTCCCTATTCTCCTAATAATCAGCAGGTGAGACTGCCCCCAGGACAGGCAACGTGGGAAGGGCAGGGAGGCAGGGAGGCGTGCTTCCAGGGCGGGACGGCACCAGGGCAGACGGGCAGAGGGAGCCGAGTGTGATTTCCATCCTTGAGGGTCATACCTTTGAGATGGTGGGGTACCCATTGCAGGAGGCACCTAGACAACTAGGGGAAAAACTCTGCTCTTTCAAAATGTCTCAGGACCCAGAGTATGATTACCGAGTCAAAAACTCCTTGGAAAGTTACTGCTCTGAGGGGTGACCTAATTTGCAGGGTGATGAACAGGGGGTACCTAGAGTGACTGCAAAACGGTAGTTTGTCTTTTTTGGGAATGACCTCACCAGTGCCTTATACAGAGCCTCTTTAGTTCTGCCAATTGGTGTGTCAGAAGAAGTGGAGAAGCCAGGATTTGGAGAATCATCTCAGGTCTGTAAGCCAGATTCCTAGTTCTGTCCGTGATGCTGCTGGCAGCCCGCATCAGCGGTTGGGAAGCAAACGGAAGGACCATGCGGCAGACGAGTGTAGCTTAGCCTACCCTTAGGGAATGATTTTCTAAAACTCTTTGGCTAGAGGCTGGCTTTCACCCTGAAATGGGAAGTTTCTTTATTCTTGTAACTTCTGATTTTTGGTTTTTATTAAGCATTACCTGTTCTCTCGATCCGTTCTTATTTCTCATATCAACTCGGATCTTTTAAATCTTGCTAAGTCTTTGATTTCCCTTTTCATCCTCTGGCAGTAGGTTTCACAGCTCAGTTGAGCCTTTTGACGTTAAATACTCTTAAATGGATTTTTTAACATGTTCCCTTTACAGTCATTACGTGTTATTGTTTTTTTCTATTAGGGGGCTGGAATGAACAGAAAATTGTACTTTGTACTCTGTCCTTAGCAATTGGTGTCTGTTGAATTCATTTTGGAGTGCAAATGCTCTCCAGCTATTTGGTCACACTAGCTCTGGCACTTAACCTGACCGTTAGCAGAATCACTTCAGTTCTCTGAGCTAGACAAAAGCTGCCTGTTTTACTGCTAGCTTAGTTCAGCTTAGTCACAGAATCGTGGAATCATGGAGTTTGGGTTGGAAAAGCCCTTTAAGCTCCCCCAGCCCAACCGTTCCCCTCCCCCTGCCATCCCACCCCCAAACCCCGTCCCCAAGCGCCACGGCTGCCCGGCTGTTAAATCCCCCCAGGGCTGGGGACTCGACCCCTTCCCTGGGCAGCCCCTTCCAGCCCCTGACAGCCCTTTGGGGAAGGAATTGTTCCCCAGGCCCAACCTCACCCTGCCCTGGCACAACTTGAGGCCGGTGCCCCTTGTCCCATCGCCCCTTCCCTGGGAGCAGAGCCCGACCCCCCCGGCTCCCCCCTCCTCTCAGGCACTTGTAGGGAGCGATGAGGGCTCCCCTCAGCCTCCTCTGCTCCAGGCTGAACCCCCCCAGCTCCCCCAGCCGCTCCCCAGCAGCCTGGGGCTCCAGACCCCTCCCCAGCTCCGCTGCCCTTCTCTGGACACGCTCCAGCCCCCCCAGGGCCTTCGGGGAGGGAGGGGCCCAACCCTGACCCCAGCAGTCGAGGGGCGGCCCCCCCAGTGCCCAGCACAGGGGCACGGTCCCTGCCCTGCTCCTGCTGGCCACACCACCCCTGATCCAAGCCAGGATGCCGCTGGCCCTCTTGGCCACCTGGGCACCCTGCTGGCTCCTATCCAGCCCCCTCTCCACCAACCCCCCCCGGCCCTTTTCCCCCGGGCACCTTTCCAGCCCCTCTGCCCCACGCCTGGAGCGCTGCCTGGGGTTGTGGGGACCCCAGGGCAGGACCCGGCCCTTGGCCTTGTTGCCCCTCACCCAGCTGGGCTGGGCCCATGGCTCCAGCCTGGCCAGGTCCCTCTGCAGAGCCCCCCTCCCCCCAGCAGATCCACACTCCCCCCCAGCTCGGGGCCATCTGCAAACTGGCTGGGGGTGCCCTCAATCAACCCTGCATTCCGTACATGAGCTTTCTATCACATTTACATGATTTAATACTTTCTGGATCAGAGCCTTCCGCAGCAGTCTCCTGCACGTCAGGCAAGGCTGCATCTGGTAGATTTAGTTCTCTCTGGACAAGCAATGTTACGCAAAATGGAACAGGTCCAACAGGACAATCACCGGCCTTGTGGCTTGTGCGTTTTCTGGGGTTTCAGGAGACTTGACCTTCAGGTTGTTGCTCTGGAGTAGAAGTTCCAAGGATTTGCATCGCTGATTCTCTGCCGCCATCTGTTTTCAGTGTAAAAGCTTCGGTTATGACATCTTGTGGTCCAGCCAGAATTCATAGGCTGATTTCAGAGCTCTCATAGAATTACTGAGGGAAGCTGAATCCTTCGTCCTGAGGCTGCTGTCATGATTGTCCCGCCTCTCCTCGAGTTCTGGAAGCTTCTGGTGGGGGAGGAAGCAGGCAGGGGGAGGATGAGGTGTTTGTGGTGTGCCACGGAGGGCAGAGGGCCCTTCTCCAGGGCAGGCAGCAGGGACACGTGGGGACAGGGACAGCTCTGGGTGACTGCAGTCTGTGCTGGGAAAGGTGCTTGTCTCAGCCTCTCACGCGGAAAACCCGGTCTCTTCGTTTTCTCTCCCGTTCTCTCCCCTGGCGATCCTCCCTGGCGTTGCCCCTCTCCAGACGCCCGCAGCCCCCCGGCCTGCTCACCTCTCGGGCAGGGAGACCCGCTTTGTAAGTGCCTGCTGGTGTGCAGTGTGCGCTGCTGCTCCGTGCTGCTCTCCCCGGCACCGCTGCTCTCTGCCCCTTCCTCCGGCTCCGCGCTCCCCAGCTCGCGGGCTTGGCGTGCGCCGAGGGCTCGCTGCGGAGAGCGGCGCCCGGGACGGCATCCCAGGCACGAGGGGCTGTCCCCTGCGAGCCACGGCTGAGATGGCATCCGTCAACGCTTCCCGGCGGAGAAGCTGCGGTGCTGATGGCTTTGCTCAAGCTCAGTAGCAAGGGCAGGGGGCAGGGGACGTGCAGGAGGGCCAGGACCAGCTGAGCTGGAGCCGAGAGGGGGAAGGCAGAGCCGGTGCCCAGAGGGGCGCAGGGGGAGCTGCGAGCGCCTTCTCACGCCGCAGAGGAGCCCTGGGAAGCTCTTGCGGGGGGGCTCCAGACTGCTCCCCGCACGAAGAAGAAGGTATGGCAGGGGTTAGCGGGGGACTTGGGGCTTTTCCCTGTACAGGGCAAGCGGCGGGGCAGGGCAGGGGTTGGGAGCTTTGTATTTCTTTTTGTAAGGAGCAGGGTAAACTAAAGGCTTCCTGTATGGACTCCAACTTCACACCTGTGTTTCTGTTTTCAGGCTTCCATTAACTTCATTACATCGCAGGATGACAGTAAATCAGTAAGTACATCCCCCATGAGACTTCTTGCCGTGTCCCTATGCATTCTCCAGCACTCAGAGCTTGCCTCTTCCTTCTGTGCGTGCTCACTCCCAGTCCCGCAAGTCTCACCGTTGGCTCTAACTCTGTCGTCGTCAGTCCTCCACTGTACCTCAAGTTTGTACAACTGCACAAAGTCTTAACTATTGCCAGTTTGAAAACTTTATGCAGGTGTTTTTGCAGCTTTTATTCCTGTTTAGCTTTGCAGCTTTTGCTCGTGTAGTTTTGCCGGCTTACTCAATTCCTGCTTCTGCTCTCCTTAGTATCAGATGTTTTGTTCACTTCCACACAGCATCCAACAGCGGTGACGTCTCGGTCAAGGCTCAGCCTCTGGTCTCTGCTCTCATGTCTGCATTTCTAACTGGAGCCCTAGCTCCATCTCAGTTCACGTTCATCCCCAGCTTTTGCCAATACCTGTTCCTGGCCGATGTCTCCCTACTGTACTTCCATTCATGATGCTTACATTCTCCAAGCTTTGACATACTCATGCTGTACCCCTCTGACCCTTGAGCTGCTACTTGTAGGCAGATTCTTCTTGTGTCCTGAGCTTCTCTGTGACCCATTGGTCCTGTCGTGACCCTGACTTGTCTGAATCTCTTAGCCTGTCCAAAATGCTTGCACCAGAGGCGTCGTTTGGTGTTGGCTTCAGTAGCTTTCTCTCCCAGTCTGGTGACTGGAGTCAGCAGCGCAGCTGAGGACCCGAGCTCAGGTGCATGGATTTGTCTTACTTGCATGGCAGAGGTATCTTGCTGCCCTAACCGCTTGTTTCTCTCTCTCTCTCTCCCCCCCCGCCTTTCCCCCCGTTGTGTGGTATTGACACAAGCAGACCAAGCCAGGCGTCATTCAGCCTCTTTCCCGAGTGCGACAAAACGCTGCCTCACATAATTTGGAGGACGGGGACAGCCCCAATCCCTTCCAGCAACCTGAGCTGTGCGTCAATATCCAGAACTCTGTAAGTGGCCTGCAGTTCCTTCTTGCTGAGCTATGTCTGTCCCCCCTCGGTTGCTGTGGTGCCACTTCTTCTGGTGGGGAGGCTGAACATCCCCTCCCAGTGGGGATTTTGTAGTTTAAAGATCACATGCCTTAGCAAAGGCTGGTCCTGTTTATGCATCAGTCTGGATGCCCTGGATAAGAACCCATGCTCTTCACAAGTAGACTCATGGTCAGCCCATCCCATTCATTTTCCTAACACAGACGAGCCTCACCAGCCTGCCTGGTGTCTCCGCTTGCCCATTCCAGAAGTTAGCATGGTTGAAGCTGTATGGTGGCTGAAACCCCCACAGCAGTTACAGTTTTAGACCCTTATTTATGAGGTGTCGTGTTCTCCTGAGGCATGAATCTTTCAGAACCTTTGTCTATCAATGTCTTGCGTCTTGGAGCAAGAGCCAATACCATCTCGCTGATAATAAGCTTTATGATTTGCAAAATGATTATGTTTGAAAGATTCATATTCCCTGGGCTGTAT